>BQNB010007326.1:0-93943 GCA_026074375.1 Tanacetum coccineum | reverse complement strand
GTGTTGGGCTTTTATATCAAGTTTAAAACAGTATCTAAAAGCTAGTTATTTGAATTCCAAAATTTTGAGTTTAAAAAGCTTGGTATTTATGCATGTTTTTTGCTCATAAGCTAATAAGCTGTTTAAGCTTATTTTCGGGCTTATTTGTCGAGCTTATTTGTGATTCTTATTTTTCGTAGGATTCTTATAAAGTCTAGTATTTTTTGTAAATTTTTCAGAATTTTTAGATAAAGTTTAATATTTTTTATAATTTAATTTAGATAAAAGTTTATTTAATTCATAATAAATACAAAAATTATCAAAAAAATATTTTGCTTTTTTAGAAAATTTTCTTTTGTCATCTAGTTTGTAGGAAAAATATAAAATTTTTCGTAGGGTTATTTTTACAACTTTTTGTCGTTTAAAGAACGGGTCCGGGTACGGGATTTTGTTTTGACTCGTTTTTGGGTCAAACGAACTCCGTTTTCGGTCTAGTCTTTTTCATTCTTCGTTATTTGATCCCTAGAGTAGTTTAGAAGCAAAAATTTCTTCGTAGGGTTATTTTTAAAGTTTTTAGGTTTTCCCCCTTTTGTTCGGGATTCGGGCCTTCGTTTTCTAGTTTAATTTCATAATTTTTAGGTTTTTCTTAAACGTTTTAGTCCGTTATTATCTAATTTGACTTTTTCAACTTCCCAAACCAATTCCTTCCTTCAAACTCAAATCTTCGATCGTATCGATTTACCATTCCAGCCTCGTTGGGGATAAACGACCCGGGAAAGCTCTATACTACTTCTCGGTATCATTGATTCTGCTTTTAGACTATTCTTACTATATATTTTATATTTCATTATATTATATATATTTTAAGGTATAGTTTGAACGGATCAAGTAACTTTCTATTTTTAGTAACTTTCTATAATTAGCATGATTTCTTGATTAGTACGTTCCATGATTAACATATTCCATGATTGATAATGTTTCATGATTGAGTTATTCTTTGTTATATTGGGTACTCCAAAAAATACAGCTTCTTATTATAGTAAGTTTTCCAAAAAAGACTTTCCTTATTAACTGTTCCATAAATATAACTTTCCCTGATGATTAAGTTTTCCATATTTAAACTTTCCAAAAATAACTTTCTAAAAATAGACTTTCCAAAATAGCAGTTTCTATATATAGTAAGTTTCCATAAATAGCATGTTTCTATAAATAGCAGGTTTCTATAAATAGTAAGGTTTACATAAATAATATCAAAATGACATTTTCTACCCCCCAACTTATTTTTCTCAGATCATAACAAATATAATAACATGCTTAAATCAGACCCCAAAGTTTCAGAAATTACAAAACAAGTCCTTATACTCTTTATATCACAATTCGGCTAACAATTTAATTCACAAAACCCTAATCAAATTTTCCCCAATCACAAACACAATTATTTCCCAATCATTGGCATTAATTACACCTGGACAAAATAACAAAACCCTAACCCTAATTCATTTTAACCATTTTCTTTCCTTTTTCCCTTATTTTCGAATTCGGTAAACACAAATAAATCTTCAATAATTATTCGAATCATTTATAAATTATTCCAACAATTTTTCTGAGTTATATGAGATATGAACAACCTTATAAAAATATAAAATAAATTTTACAATTATTTTATGTGCCGATTTCATTTTCATTTCTAAATTAGGGTTTTGAATATGTTTCAATTTATAAAATCAAAATAAAGTGCATGAACATTTTTCTTATGCATAGATCGAATTTATATGATGAAAAGTAGTTACAATCCTTGATGATTCTTAGTGAATTTATGATTTTATGAACCCGGTTGTGATTTTCGAACCCAAAACAATACCAAAAATCGAATCAAGCACTCCCCAAGCTTCCCACTATTTTTCCCACACTCCTTAGCCTTCAAATGATCTTAGAAAAATCGCACAAGTCCTGGAAAATTCTTTGGTGCCGCCACTTGATTTTTTTAGGTTTTTGGTTTTTGTTTTTAATGATTTAGCAAATGAAAATGTAAAAAGATATACATAAACAAACAAGTTTGGCCAAGTCCTATGGGCTTTCAAATAGTATTAAATCAGATTTTATTATTTGAATAATTATTATGTATTTATCTTTAATTATTTTATATTAATAATAATGTATAATTAGATTATAACACATAATTCGGCATATATAACATATATAGTATAATTTAATTAGTTTTCCTTGGTAATAAACAAAAAGTATCTTTGACCTACAAAATTTCATAAATTGCCATATATTGTAATTTTTCAATATTTTCTAACATTAAATGAATTTATTCAAGCTTTTATGCATTTTTTCTTTCATTAGGGTATTTTGGTAATTTCACATTTGTGAGATTTTTAGGTTTTTACAACTACTTCCCCTCTAAAAAAAAATATTCGTCCTCGAAAAATTGAAATAAATCGGAATGGAAAAACGAAATGAGAACGAAACGAAAACATACGACCTAACTAGAAATGAGGATAACTAGCTCGCATAGACTCTTCGGTCTCCCAGGTAGCCTCACGCTCTGGGTGATTCTTCCAAAGAATCTTGACAAAAGGGATCGTCTTGTTCCTCATGACTCTGTCCTGACGGTCTAGAATAGACTCAGGCTCTTCCGTGTAAGAATAAACCTCACGATCTGACGAATGGATAAGAGACAACGAGAAGAGGATGATACTTTAGTAACCCTCTGAGTAATGGATACATGAAACACATTTGAACATGAGATAGCTGAGAGGTACGCCAACGATAGGAAACCCTTCACCACCGCGATCAAGAATCTCAAACGGTCCTATGAAACGAGACTAAGTTGCCCTTGTACCAAAACGCCTGACTCCACGTGTAGTGAGTACATTCAGAAAAACATGTTCACCCGGCTGGAACTCTAACGCTCTGCGATGTCTGTCGGCGTAACTCTTCTGACGAGTCTGAGCTTCCTTAAGCTTTTCCCTGGCGACGGCGACCTTTTCATTAGTCACCTCAATCATCTCCGACCCCAGATACTTCACCGACGTGATCCCAACAAATAGGAGCACCGACATATTCCTACCATACAACATCTCGAAAGGAGCGCATTTAATGCTCGCATGCCAACTGTTATTGTAGGCAAACTCCACTAGACATATATAGTCATCCCAATTTCCTGCCCATTCTAAAGCACATGAACGTAACATATCCTCTAATGTTTGAATCGTACGCTCCGACTGTCCGTCGGTCTCAGGATGAAAAGTCGTACTAAACTTGAGCCTGGTTCCCCAACTTTCTGTAAACTTTCAAAACAGAGACGTGAAACGTGATCTCTATCTGACACGATTCGCTGATGGAGTACCAGTGTAATCAAACAATTCTGTGTTGGAAACATTTTGCTAATTTACTAACGGGGTATCCCTTACGATAGAAGAAAATGTGCCGATTTAGTCAAGCAACCTACAACAACCCAGATTAGCAATGTGTTCCTCTGAGTCCCGGGTTAACCCGGTAACAAAATCCATGGATATTTCATCCCACTTCCAAACAGGAATATCTAACGGTTGCAATAGTCCACTTGCACGTTGGTGTTCAATCTTAACCTGCTGACATTTAAACACTTTTGACACAAACTAGCACTCGCGCTTCATACCACTCCACCAAAAGTGTTTGCTTGAGATCGTGAAACATCTTCGTCGAACCAGGATGGATCGACAATGAAGAACTATGAGCCTGCAGGTACCATCAAGGCTTCTCGAAGTGTAGGATCCTCTGGTACGCATAATTTAGTACCCTGTCATAAAATGCCATCGTCATCAACGCGAAACTCGGTCTGCTGATCAATATTCTGAATAATTGCCCAGATTTCTCCGTCATCCCGTCAGACTGTCTGATCTGTGAAATTAGGTTAGGCTCAAACCCTCTGATAGCCCAGAAACCACTCTGTCACGAACACATAATCGATATCCAAAATCCTCAAGGTCACGAATAATCCCTTCTTCCACTTTGATACCAGCTATCATACCCGACTTCCTACTCAAAGCATCCGGCCACCAACATTGAATTACCGGATTGGGTACTGAATGTGGGTCCATAATCTTCAATAAACTCCAACCAACGCCTCTCGTCCGCTATTTTATTCTCGCTGCTTGAAAGATATATTTAAGACTCTTATGATCGGTAAAAATATCACATGATTCGCCATAAAGATAGTGTCCTCCAAATTTTGAGAGCGAAGACAACGGCTGCTAACTCCAGATCATGAGTAGATAGTTATCACCTCATAGGGCTTGTAAGTTTGTCGTGAGGCATAGGCAATCACTTTCCCATGCTGCATGAGTACACACCCAAGACCCTTCTTAGAAGCATCACTGTAAATCTGGAATCCACCTGTACCAGATGGAAAGGATCTATATGTATGTTAATACCTATATCAGTAACATAACAAATGAAAAAACACATAATTGAGCTCAAAATACTACAACGCGCTGTAATCATAGTTGTGACACACGCCATCCACATCCCACGCATCCACCAACACCTGCCCATAACACCTATACCCCAAATCACCTTGCACCTCATCATCCTCTTTATACTTCGGTCAATTTCTAATTACTAAAACAAATGAATAACCGGGTCATCGAATCATATTAATTGCATAAAAATAAAAAAAACCAAATGAATCAATCTAGTATAAACTACTCAAGATGGCCTTTGTTAAGTGTAGAAAGGTGTTTAGTGGGATTCGCCTTACTACCTTAACAGATCAAAGCAGACCAATAGGCGTCGTACCAATCCAAACAATAAGCAAGCCGAAAAGTCGGACTAAATATCACATAATCAAAAACACCAAATATGTTTGAGATGGTGTTTGAGATTGATAACCTTTTTCTACTCATACGTGTATCTGCATTAATCATCAACTTCAAAAGACACGAAGCTAAGGAAGATATGCAGAAGCAGCCTGTAGTAGCAAAGGTAGCGTGGCTATTCACTTTTTTTGTCAATTCAATGTGGTTATAGACACAGCCTTTGACCAATTATTTGATAGCTTACTAACACAAAAAGTGAATAGACACGCTACCTGGGAGAACCCGCAAGATAGTTACCGCGACGAATCCCTCTCGGGTCGCACAACCGTTGTGCAATCTGCCATAAGAACAATTTATCAAACACCTCATATGCAACATGAAGAAATAAACAAAATTAATAAAAATTGTACCTTTTTATCATCAAAAAACTCCCGAGCTTAAATTAAGTTACACTAATAAAAAAAAACCTAAAAACCAAAATTAAACAATCGTTAACGCATTTATAATCGTAAACTCATATAAATTGAACCCACAACAACAATGATATAAGCAACATCTAACAACAACAATCCCAAAACAAAACACAAACACAATCAGATAGTATAAACAAAAGGCAAAACATTCGGCACTTCTTACCTGATTTAAATTCATCAATCGAAACCCCAATATTATTGTAGCAGAAACCTACAAAAAATCACCCAAAAACCATAATCAAAAACCAAAACTAAAATTAAATCAACAATGAGAACCCTAAATCAATAAACTCAAAACCTAAAACTATAAATCAAATCCAGTTATATTGAATTAAATTTGGGGAAAACATACTAACCTCCATATTATGCAAATCCGACCTAGTTTCCGATTAGTAGCAACATAAGAACCACCGTCAATCAAGTTACTATCATCAACCATCTTGATAGATTTGACCCGCTGATTCACTTGTAAAAACAAAAATCTTAAAAAAAACATAATGCAATCATCAAAATCACAAAAAAGATTACCAACACAATCAATTTGGCTAAAAAAAAGTTAAAGAACTTACCAATGGAGCTTGAGCTCTAAAGCATGCTATTTTTTGTTGATGATACAATCCTATGTTGTTCTCAGTCGCCGCTGCAAACAAAGACCACAAACCAAATCAAAAATAAAACCAATCAAATCTTTTTTTATAAAAACACAAACTTTTTATTAAAAAATTATCTTTCAATCAAGAAAAAAAATACAAACCTTTTCATTCATGGAATCAAAGGAAAACCTGTCATTAAAAAAAATGGTGGGATGGGACCGCCAGTGGTTTTTATACCTCTGATCTTTTGTGTGATAAATCACTATGTTGAGAGATGGATTGAGAGACACGTATGGTAAGGAAAAGAGACACATGGATTACATTTGATTTATGGGATTAAAAAACAATGCTTGAGTGGATTAAATTATTGATGATAATGTTCATCTCTCACTATTGGTTTATTAAAATACAATTGTTGAAACATTAAAATAATGGTGGTACTGTAGCAACGAGAGTAGTTACTGTAGCAAATGTGAGATAAACTTTTACAACAAACAGTATAAGTTATAATATCGTTTTTAACGTTGTGCGAGGGATGTTGAGATGTAGACAACGTTATCCTTATCAAAGGTAGAGAGATTGTTTTCGGTTCTAATAAAGGTAGAAAAAGGCATCCGAGCTTGAAAGGGGTAAAGATCGAACCCCAATTATTACTATGTTTCTCCACTAACTTTTTGTTTCACGGTCTCTTTCTGTTTTACGTCTTTTAACCTTTATGAAGTATCACTTTTTATGGACACCAAAACCTCGTTAACTTTTATCCTCACAAAATTAGCGCTACAAATTTCTGCCACAAGCTCTCTTTTTTACTAAAAAAGCAAATTTGTTTAACTCTTATCCTCGCACCCACCAACATATCACACACACTCTTATCATCAAGACCACCAACATGCACACTATTATTATGAAGATGGTGCCACATGAAGCTTTTGCGTGTACTTGTGAACAAGAAAATGTAGTTCTACGATAATCACATCAACCTCGCACCCGTGGTAAACTATACTATGTATGTCCTTTATCAAAGGTGAACAATTACATGTTTTTTATTTGTGTAATATATAAATAATTTGGTTACTTGTTTAAAACAATTTTCTATACTCTTTAACAGCCTCGGAAAAACGATTTAGATGTAAATTTTTTATAGAAAGAGGCACGACTCCGTCTACTGGCCGGTTCTCCTGGAGCTTCAACGCCTCCAAGTTATTCTCCAGGACCTTCAACACCTCCAAGTTATTCTTCGAGACATTTCAAGAAATGCAGAGTGCTGAAACTGCAAGTTCTTGATTGGAAAGATAAAGTACTGAAGGCAACACTATAAATGGAAATGTATCCCGAGAACCACACACTTGATTCAACTGCACTACTTCAAATGACATGGGGAAATTTAGTTTAGAGTAGTTTGTCATTTAGCCAAAACAATTTTGCATTTGGAATGTAATTCGTATGCTTTAGTGTTTAAAGTTTTATTGATTTGTAACATAAATTGTATGTTTTGAGAGCATCTTCAATGCATAGTGTAATAATATAACGACCCACTCCGGAAAGGAGGCCGAAACGTCATAATCATGGTGTCATATCAAAGCATAATAAAGGCATAAAGTCATAAATGATAACATAGGACAAGGTGGAAAGCCGGAATCAAACATCGGCTCCCAATTATGAGATCAACATGAATAACGTAAAAGAAGTCTAAAGGACTAAAACATGTGTCCAAGATAGTATAGCACATCAAAGTGTCTGCGATAAAAAGAAAGGAAGCTAAATGGTCACTTCCTAAGCACACACTCTCTCATGCCCAATCTCCCTCTAGATACCTGCCGTATAAGAAAGAGAAAGAAAATACGGCTGAGCATAACGCTCAGTGAACGGATATAATAACAATGTAAGTAATAAGTATGAATCCTGGATAATAAGTACAAAGCAGCGGAAAGATCATGAGTGTCATGAGGAAACCTGGAGAATACATCATGAAGGAATAGGAAATAAACATGGTAACATGAAGTCAAAGATGTCATGAGATATCATGGATAGTATAAACATAAATAAGAAGGAATGCCCACGAGCTCATATAATCATACATGTCATAATAATAATGTCGTGAATACATGCATATAATAGAGGGGCTGCCTCAACATGTAATAGAGGGGTGACCTCTTATAATAATATGGGTGGAGGGATCAGCTCCAATGTGATGGGATGTAGAGCACACACCAACCAATCACCATGAACGTGTAAACATGTAAACTAGGATGCACCCATACGCCCCTGAATAATAATGGCCAAACATGAAATATAATCTGGTAACATGAAAAGGGACGCCGCGTGAAATCACTCTCAACGCGAAAGAGTCGTGACACAGGTGCCTCATGTGTCACGGTCATGGTACCTCCATGACTAGGTGGTAAGTCATGTAAATCATGGTCATGCGTATATATAGCTCGGGCAATAGAATAAGTCTTGAAATCAAACATGTAAAGGATCATGGCAAAAGACATAAAAATGGGGAAGCATAGCAGTTCTGGGGATGAATCATGAAAAGAAAGAATGTCCTTACTGAAAGGACGGAATATCCGTACCTTATGTCCAGCAGTAACGGAAAGAGATGGATAAGAAGATGGAAGCTACTCCTGCTTAATGCGATCTACATGTTAAAGGACATATATAAGTTACTTGTTCATGATTAAGGTTACTTTCCATTTTTTTTCTGCGATATAAAGAAAGGAAGCTAAATAGGTCACTTCCTAAGCACACACTCTCTCATGCCCAATCTCCCTCTAGATACCTGCCGTATAAGAAAGAGAAAGAAAATACGGCTGAGCATAACGCTCAGTGAACGGATATAATAACAATGTAATTAATAAGTATGAATCCTGGATAGTAAATACAAAGTAGCGGAAAGATCAAAAGTGTCATGAGGAAACCTGGAGAATGCGTCATGAAGAATAGGAAATAAACATGTAAAGCATGGTAATACGAAGTAAAGATGTCATGAAATATCATGGATAGTATAAACATAAATAATAAGGAATGCCCACGAGCTCATATAATCATACATGTCATAATAATAATGTCGTAAATACATGCATATAGTACAGAGGGGCTGCCTCAACATGTAATAGAGGGGTGACCTCTTATAATAATATGGGTGGAGGGATCAGCTCCAATGTGATGGGATGTAGAGCACACACCAACCAATCACCATGAACGTGTAAACATGTAAACTAGGATGCACCCATACGCCCCTGAATAATAATGGCCAAACATGAAATATAATCTGGTAACATGAAAAGGGACGCCGCGTGAAATCACTCTCAACGCGAAAGAGTCGTGACACAGGTGCCTCATGTGTCACGGTCATGGTACCTCCATGACTAGGTGGTAAGTCATGTAAATCATGGTCATGCGTATATATAGCTCGGGCAATAGAATAAGTCTTGAAATCAAACATGTAAAGGATCATGGCAAAAGACATAAAAATGGGGAAGCATAGCAGTTCTGGGGATGAATCATGAAAAGAAAGAATGTCCTTACTGAAAGGACGGAATATCCGTACCTTATGTCCAGCAGTAACGGAAAGAGATGGATAAGAAGATGGAAGCTACTCCTGCTTAATGCGATCTACATGTTAAAGGACATATATAAGTTACTTGTTCATGATTAAGGTTACTTTCCATTTTTTAAGGTATCTTTCCATTTTTATAATTTCTATTTTTAGTAACTTCTATTTTTAGTAACTTTACTATTTTTAGATAACTTTCTATAATTAGTACATGATTCCTTGATTAGCTACTTTCATGATTAACATATTCGATGATAGTATGTTTGCATTGATTATATTCTTAATATATTTGGTACTTTTCCAAAAATAGCAGCTTCTAATTATAGTAATTTCCAAAAATAGACTTACCTTAGATTACTTTCCATAATTGATTCACTTTTCCTGATTAAATAAGTTTCCATAATTGAAACTCTAAAATTAGACTTTCTAAAATAGCAGGTTCTATATATAGTAAGTTTCCCATAAATAGCATTTTTTCTAATAAAAAAGCAGGTTTCTATAATTAGCAGGTTTCTATAAATAGCAGGTTTCACATTTCTTATTTACAATCCAAATCATTGATCTTACATAATTTACGTAATTAGTCCTTTTAGTTATTAATTTAATTAAACACGATCTTTAATTATCCATTTTTGCAAAACAAGCCCTTATAATATCAAATATGGTAATTTCATACTTAATACTGATCATACCTTGTACTTTTCATAATTTACACTTTTAGTCCCTCAGTTTTAATTACAATTCGAATTATATATATATTATATATAATTAATCATGTTTAACCCATAATACTTATCAAATGACATTTATACCCTTCCACTTATTTTTCTCAGAATCTATACATTATATTAACATGCCAAATCAGTCCTTATAGTTTCAGAAATTACAAAACACCCCCTTATACTTTTAAAACACAATCGGGTAACCAATAAATGCACAAAACCCTAATTAAAATTTCCCCCAATAATTACATAATTTTTATACATTCATTAGCATGTATTGGACCTGTGAAAAATATAAAAACCCTAACCCTAATTCGTTTTTCAATTATTTCCTTCTTTTTCTCTTTATTTCACAATTCGGCAAAACCATGAAATCCCAAATAATTATTTCGAGTTCCTCTAAAAATTATTTAGCATTTTATCTGACTTATACATGATATATACAAGCTGAGAAAAATATAAAATCGTTGGTAATAATTATTTAAATGCCGATTTCATTTCTTGCTAAAAATTAGGGTTTAGAACATGATTAACCTAAATCGACCCCTAGATCATGCATAATAATTTTTCTCATGAACATACTGAATTAACATGATGAAACTTGAGTTATAAAAATACCTTTGACAATTGTTGATGATTTTATGAATTTATGAAGGATTTTCGAGTCAATTGAGTACCATAAATCAAACCACACCTTAACCCAATGAACCAGCAATTTTCCTAGCTTCCCTTGATCTCCAAGAACCCTAGAAAAATCGTTCCTTGCTGGAGAAAATTTTGGATGCCTCCCTCTTGATTTTTCTTTGTGCCGAACTATGTGTTTTTAGGGTTTTTGCAACATAAAATGATAAGATTTATATTGGGAACTTATTTCCTATAATATGGGCCGAATTTTTGATGTTTCCAACAAAATAATTCAGATTTTATGGTTTACCAAATTTACTTTGTTATTATCTTTATCTTATTTACTTAATTTTTAATTATAATGCATAAATAACTAATAATATAAATCGGCCAAAATAATATATATACATAAGTATTTATTTTTCTTGTATAACATAATGTATTTTATTTTTACATAAATTTCATAATTGTTACTTGTTGCATTTTCATAATTTATAGCATTAAAATGAATTTATTTAAGCTTTTATGCATTTTTCTTTCATTAGGGGCATTTTGGTCATTTTACTCTTATGGAGATTTTTAGGTTTTACAACTCTCCCCCCCTAAAAGAAAAATTCGTCCTCGAATTAGAAACATGATACGACTGAAAAGAACATACCAGATCATGGAAGAAAATGAGGATAAGAAGTCCGTATAGACTCCTCGGTCTCCCAAGTGGCTTCCCGCTCGGGATGATTCCTCCAAAGAATTTTGACAAAAGGGATCGTCTTGTTCCTCATGACTCTGTCCTGACGGTCTAGAATAGACTCAGGCTCTTCCGTATAAGATAAATCCTCACGGATCTGATCGAATGGATAAGAGACAACGTGAAGAGGATGATACTTGTAACCTCTGAGTAATGATACATGAAACACATTGTGAACATGAGATAGCTGAGGAGGTAACGCCAAACGATAGGAAACCTCACCAACGCGATCAAGAATCTCAAACGGTCCTATGAAACGAGGACTAAGCTTGCCCTTGATACCAAAACGCCTGACTCCACGTGTAGGTGATACTTTCAAGAAAACATGTTCACCCGGCTGGAACTCTAACGCTCTGCGATGTCTGTCGGCGTAACTCTTCTGACGAGTCTGAGCTTCCTTAAGCTTTTCCCTGGCGACGGCGACCTTTTCATTAGTCACCTCAATCATCTCCGGACCCTCAAGAATACGTTCACCGACCTGATCCCAACAAATAGGAGCACGACATTTCCTACCATACAACATCTCGAAAGGAGCGCATTTAATGCTCGCATGCCAACTGTTATTGTAGGCAAACTCCACTAGACATATATAGTCATCCCAATTTCCTGCCCATTCTAAAGCACATGAACGTAACATATCCTCTAATGTTTGAATCGTACGCTCCGACTGTCCGTCGGTCTCAGGATGAAAAGCTGTACTAAACTTGAGCCTGGTTCCCCAAGCTTTCTGTAAACCTTTCCAGAAACGAGACGTGAAACGTGGATCTCTATCTGACACGATCGCTGATGGAGTACCGTGTAATCGAACAATTTCTTGTTGGAACATTTCTGCTAATTTACTAACGGGGTAATCCTTACGGATAGGAAGAAAATGTGCCGATTTAGTCAAGCGATCTACAACAACCCAGATAGCATCGTGCTTCCTCTGAGTCCGTGGTAACCCGGTAACAAAATCCATGGATATTTCGTCCCACTTCCAAACAGGAATCTCTAACGGTTGCAATAGCCCACTTGCACGTTGGTGTTCAATCTTAACCTGCTGACATGTTAAACACTTTGACACAAACGTAGCCACATCGCGCTTCATACCACTCCACCAAAAGTGTTGCTTGAGATCGTGGAAAATTTTAGGTGAATCCTGCAAACAATCACAAGCACAAACAACAAGAATCGGAAAAGTACAAGCCTCCTCACATCACAATAGAAATAAGAAAGAAGATAGAAGGAAAAGCATGGGGTGCCTCCCACGAAGCGCTTTGTTTTTGGTAACCGAGTCACATAGCTTGACTCGATCCCCAAATTCATTCGTCCTTGGAGAAAGTATGGAGATCCTGGACTACCTTGGGTGGTAAGTCCCCTCCGACGTAATGCTTCACACGATGAACATTCACCTTAAAGTTCGAACCATTGGGTTGAGATAACTCGATTTTTCCGTACGGAAAAACTTTGATGATGGTAAAAGGTCCTGACCAACGAGTTTTAAGCTTTCCCGAGAATATCTTTAGACGAGAGTTGAAGAGTAAAACTCGATCACCAACATTAAAAATGCGGTTTTTTATTTTTGAGTCGTGAAGCTTCTTCGTCCTCTCTTTATAAATCAAAGAATTCTCATAAGCTTGATCACGAAGCTCATGAAGTTCATTAAGTTGAAGCTTTCGGTGATCACCCGCGGTTTTAAGATCGAAATTAGCATGTTTCAAAGCCCAATATGCTTTTCATGTCTCTTAACTCGATAGGTTCAATGGCAAGACTTTCCGCATACTAACTTGTTTTTCGGGCGTACAACCTATCGGTGTCTAAAGCGGTCCGAAAATGCCCACAAAGCCGTCATCTTAGTTTGTCGGACACGAGCACAGTTTTTTCTTCCAACGTCCTTTGTAGAATACGTTTCATACCACGATTGGACACCTCATACATTGACCGCTTCGTTTGAGGTGCATAAGCGTGTAGACTAGACGGGATGAGCATTGTAATGTTAGTGACCACCTATACTTAGGATATTACTTAGCAACACTGATCATTACAAAAATGGGTCCCACGATTCGCTTATAATAGCTTATAGGTGTCCGATCGGGCAAAGGACTTTAAAAACTTTTACTACAACTATAGCACTTTGTGGGGAGCGCCTTTGCTTCCATCACACTTCGAAAAGATAATCAACGGCATACGACGAGTATATTTTCTATTCCCATGTGATAGACGGGAATAATGGCCCATAAAAACATTGATACCCCATACATCGAAGATTTACAAACTTTTCTTTTCGGATAGCGTTTTGAGGCAGTTTCATCCTCATTTGTGAAATTTGCCTGTCTTTGGACACGTATCACAAGAGTTGATCATCGTATCGGGCATCTCGATATTATGGTTGCCAAAAGAAACCGGCATCATATACTTTTCGAGCGGTGAGATTGGCACTATGATAGGGCCCCGGTGAATGCGGGCTCCTTCATGCAAGCTTGAGTTTTATTAGCTTCTTGCCCACAATGCACACACGACCGACTCGTTGTATGATTTGTATCGCACAATACGAAAAAAGATAGGATTGTCCAGAATATAGTGTTTACGTCCTTGAACAAACTTCTTCTTTGTTGCTTTGTCATTCTTTGTGATAAAATTCCACCGCATGGAAATTTTGCATAGTCCGCAACCACGAGGTACTTTTTACTAGAAATAACTCAAGAGTCTCTAAGGAAAACATGTCATTTATGTCACTTGTTTTCTAACCACTCCTTCATGAGGATTCTTAAGTCTTAGATAAATGATCCAGCCGGAAGGTTTCTCACTCCTTCCTTTTATCACGGATGGTGGTTTCAATTTGTAGGAGAAAGAACCACCGGGAAGCAACCTCGGTTAGCGTCTTGTCTAGTTCATAAAGGTACTTTAAAGCCGAGTGATCCGTATACACTATCGCTTTTAGATAAGGACCAAAGATATGCCGAAAACTTTTCAGAAGCATACACACGGCAAAGCAATTTACTTTCTCCGTTCGTGTGTAATAATGTGAGCTTTTGAGAGTGTCATTGCTTTACTAGCCATAATGTTTATGACTTAAAGTGACTTTAGTCATTTCGTTGTCCTAAAACCGCACATCGCGTATCACTTGCATCACACAAGAGTTCGAAAGGTAGGTTCCAATCTGGGACAACTAAGATCGGAGCTTCGGTATAAGCTTCAATTATAGAGTCTGAATAGCATTCAAGACAATCCTTAGAAAACACAAACGGTTGTTTCCTTATCAAGAAGGTGAGTATTGGTCTAGCTCTTTGGAAAGTGTTTGGATAAACGTCGGTAAAAAACATGCATGACCTAGGAAACTTACTAACACCTTTTACGGTAGTAGGATGAGGTACGATCTTAGCCGATACACACTGACTTTAAGCTATCGATCACCTCAATTCTCGACTTTGAAATTTTATTCCTAACCACAATTCATTCTCTTCCACATAATGACATTTCTCCCAATTAAGAAACTAAATTCGTTGTCTATCACACCGATTTTAGCATCTTTTCTAAATTGGAGAGGCACGAATCAAAACTATCCCAAAAAGCCGATGTATTCATCCATCAAACACTTCATAGTTTTTTCGATTGACATATCATCGGAATGATAGACCATTCATACACGTTGGAGTACCAGTGAGCATTACACAAGTCAAATGGCATGCGACGGTACGCGAAAGTTCCATACGGGCATTCACAATGTAGTTTGCTCTGGTCTTGGGATATCTACTGCAAAACATGTATTTGGAAAAATACCCAAGAAAAATCTATCTAAGGAAAAACATATAAAATCATTTCAGGTAATACACTCTATCATTTGATCATTAAAACGGTAATGGAAAATGAATATTTTCGAGGTCGCTTCATGTAACTTCTCATGGTCGTTACAAACTCTTCATCCAGGTACTAAACATGTCGGAATTTTATTCATTCTCTACATTAGCAACAACGGTTATTCCTACCTTTCGTTTGGGAACACCAATGCATTGTGAGCTAAAACCCATGGGCTGCGGAGATCGGGTAAATTATACCAGCATCAGAAGTTTTAGACCTCCTTTTTGATTACCTCGTGAATTTCTTGGGTTAACCCGTCTTTGAACTTTGAAACAGTGGGTTTGTTTAATTATCCTCCCTCAGATTTTGTTGTGTACAAAGTATGAGGGTCATACCCTTGATGTCGGTGATTTTCCAAGCAATGGCCTGTTTATGAGATTTGAGCACCTTTAAGAGAGCTTCTTTTTCATCATTTTTTAAACCTTTTGCAATAATCACTGATAACTTGTCGTTTTCTTCTAAGTAAGCATTATCCAAGTGAGCGGTAAATCTTTTAACTCTAATGTCGGAGGCTCTTCAATTGAAGATTTTGCCTCGGTCACTTCACTTTGTTTAAGGTCCGTCGGAAGCGAAGTTGCGGAATTGGGTTCATTATTTAACAATTTTTCAATTAAGCAAATATCTCCCTCCGGATCGCAATTGGCATGATCAATTTCCGGTAAAATCGAATCATCCTTGAGATAAGCTTCGATTTCTTCCAAAATGAATTCAGAAGTAAACGGCTCAGACGTCGGGGTGGGATTGCCACCCGAAGATTCATTATTAGAAAATCCTAGCAATTCCGGAGCATACTCCTCACAAACTGCATCAATGATTCTTTTGTCATTGGTATTTATCCGACTTATCATTTGCTAGAGGAGTATCTCGTGGGTTTGATATAGAATTAAATGTGAGACTTCGATATCAACACCGGGAGGGTTACTTTCTTCTCCATAATCATCTACAGATTAAAGCACGACCCCGGGGTTCTCAAAAAGGGATAATCCCAGGTATGTGAGGATACTCGAGGATCGGTTTCGAAATCGACAACAACAAAGTCGATAGGAAAATGGAACTTTCCTACTTTAACATAAACGTCTTTAGCGAGTCCTTTGGGATGGGTTATGGATCGATCATGCTAAACTCTAAAGTCATACGAGTTGTGTAAGTTCGGATGTAGGCGAAAGCTTTTTCCAAAGGAAAGAGGCTATATAGATTTATTCTCGCGCCAAGATCCGGCAAGGCGTGGACATACTTCCATTCCTGTGAAAATTGCATGGAATAAGGACACTTAGCAGGATTCCAAGATTTATCGGATGAAGCTTTTTGAGGATGGCATCGTCCTCCGTATCTATTCTCGTTCAACAGTCTCTTAGCTATTTTCAAGCAACTTTTCCTTCAGTCATGAGCAAATTCCTAATCGTTGGAGCAAATCTTGGCATCAAAACAAAGCTAATCCGCAAACTTATGTCAAACGCAAATATATGAAACATTTGAAAATCTTCTCTTTTTGCATACGAAGCTTTTTCACGAAAATTTTTCTTTGGTTTTTAAAGTCGATAGGATATGGATAATTTGGGACTTAGTAAAATCTTCGGAACATGGCGGTCCCGGACATGGGAGTGGTTTTAGGCAAAGTCTTTGGGAACATCGGTGAGCACCGGGGACATAGAAATGGGGGTAACGGAGGTGGAATTTGATGGTACTTCCTTGGAAATTCGATTGCTCCTTATCCGTTGTCTCCCAGGTTTCTCGTTTCCACTACCTTTTTGGGAGAAAGATTAAGTAGAATCGAGCGCGTCCTCGTAAGCAAAACCACTTTCTTTTATTATGAGTAGTGATCGCTTTTTTCTCACCTTCGGGTAAGGAATGGTATACTCGGAAGAGTACCCAAGTACGAGGCTTTGGTTCTAAACAATTCCACATTCATGTTTTTTGCAAATTATTTTGAAAAGTAGTTTGTTGATTCATCATGACGGCTTGTTGAGATTTTATCATGTTTTGAATTTCATTCTTAAGGTCTCCTTTCAACGAGTTGATTTGATTTTGCATGTTTTTCTATCATTAAAATGGATCGCTTATTCTCTTGTAAACTCGAAAAATCATTTGATTTTGTGTGAACTTGATTATTATGCACTTGAAAAGGTTGGTTTTGAAATCTTTGATTTTGAAAATTCAGAGCATGATTATTTTGAGCTTGAAAACCTTGATTACCATGAAAATTATTTCCCCGATTAAAATTATTCCCTTGAACTTGATTATGATTAAACCTATTTTGACCATTGTTTTGCAGGCGCAAAACCGGGGTTGTTGCATTTGATTATTAGAACACGTTCGGAGGGTTAACTTGATTGTAAGTACCCGTAGTCGCACAAAACACTAGCTTGATTGTTATCGGTAGTCGGACAATTATACAAGAATGGGCACCACCACAAGTAACACAAATTTCCTCAACCGCTTTAACCGGAGCGGGAGTGACAACTTTTTTTGTAACAAATCTTCAACTAAGGTCGAAAAGTGGTCTGCAAAAAGCTTATCAATTTCTCTCATCCGTCTTCTATCACTCTTTCCTAGAAGTCGTATTCATCCTAGAAGCGTTGGTTTGTTTCCGTGTGAATAACGCCTTTTGATATTGTTCTTTCTATTATGTTCAACACCTTCTTAGTTCGTCTACTCAAAGATTTCCACCCGACGTGGCATTTAAGGAGTCTGATCGTTGTGTTCAAACGCTTATACAAGGTATCAACTTGAGTTAAATCCGTAATCACGTGGTCCGAGGACAAGCTCTAAGGCATTTCCTTAAATCATTCCCACGCATCAACTACAAAGACTATCGATATTTTTGGGTTAAAAGGAGAGATTTTATTCTTTAATTGACGTGGTCTTCGAAGGAGGGAAAAAATTGATTCACGAATTGGTAACAAGATAATCCCAAGTCAGGATAATTAGGTGTGGTTCTTGCTACGTACCAGGTTTTAGCAGCCCCCTCGGTTGTGACTATGGAAACTTCACTAGCTTAATCACTTCGTTTGGCACCATTCCTAATTCGTTAGGAGTCGAAATAATCCTTTTGAAACTATTGATTAAATGAGCATGAGGATAGACTATTGTTTTCCTAAACCGTGAAATGGGGTTTGCTTGAACAAAGTAACAAATTTGTTTTAATCTCTAAATGACTCCGCTATTAATTTTCGCGTAAAAACGATAGCTTACTCCGCTACTTTCCGTAGGTGCTTGGAGTAGCTCTTCCTTTGTACGTTCCGCCATTGGTGTGCAACGATAGTACGAAGCTCGGGTAATTCGACTATGTTTGGGCATGTGAGCACCATTTATTTTGACGTTCGAATATGGTTACGTTTGAATTATTTGGAAAATAGGAATTTCTAGTGCGCATGCACTAAACAAAAGAAATGAGAAAAGAAACGAGAAAAGGAAATATTTTTTGTTTACTGAATAATCAACAAACTTAGGGTAACTCTCTTAAGTAAAATAAATTTTACCAAAGAGGTGCGCCTTTTTCGTAAGTGACACAAACGGTAATTTTTTTTTAATCTTAGTTCGGGAACTTATTAATGGATAATACCTCAATTGAAGGTATTATTTGTTGGTGTTCTTTTACCAACTTTGTAACTTTTTATATTCACAAATTAACGAGAAGAATCGAAAAATTCGGAAGAGCAAATATTTTTGTCTTTTTTTGTTTTTAAACTTTTACTTATACTAAAAAGAAAAGAAAATTATTTTTTTACTTTTTATATTTTTAATTTTTTTTTAATATTTTTTTATTTTCTTAAAAGCGTAACTTTCGAAGACGAAAGGTTCTCCAAATCACGATCAACAAACTTCAAACGAAGGAATCTTAATCACAGATCCCCAGCAGCGGCGCCAAAAACTTGATTGCGTAAAGTTTTATACACGTAAAATAATATAATAGATATGAAATTACCAAACTACCCTTGAGGACAAAGGAAGAAAGGAAAATTCTTACAATTATATATACTAATACGTATATTTACCGGTAAGTGACTCTCGGGTCGTATTCCTCGAAGATTTATAAAATTTAGACCACGTTTGTTATTTGGACAATGATTTGAATTGGTTCAAAGATGATGTGTTTTCTAAAATCCTAAAAATGAGCAAATTAAAGGACAATTAAACCTAACTTTAATAACTGGAAAATAAACTTTAACTAAAAACGCAAAACGGGAACCCTAAATGGTGATTAAAAACCATAAATCTCCAAAATTAAACCTAGAATGAATTTTTCTCTTTTAATAGACTCTAATTGACTAAAAAGTAAGTTTAAATAAAACTAGAATAAAAACGGAGTTGAATTGAGCTTAAAAACACAAAAAACGTGAACGAAAACGATTCCCGTTCTTTAAAAATTGAAATTTTGCAATTTTAACCCTACAGAAGCAAAACTAATTTTCCTAGAAACTATATGATAAAATAAAATTTTCTAAAAAAATTATATTTTTTTGATTATTTTTGTATTTTTTATGATTTTCTAAAGTTTTAAACAAAGAAAAATGATTAAAAATAGCAAACTTAACTTTAAAAATCTAGAAAAATTACTGAAAGTGTAAAAAGGTATGCTGGATTTTATAAAAATAAAAGCTAAAAATGAGTTTAAACGAAAAGCCCTAAAAAGCCTAAAATAAGCTACGACTTATATAAGAAAAAGGAAATGAAAAAGGTGATAAAAGTAAAGTGGATGGAAGGTATGACGGATGAGCTAATGAATCAAGATGGTTAGTGTGTGTTGAGTGTGGGACGTGTGTGTGCTAGGCAAGAGGTCACAGGTTCGATCCTGTGGCCTTTTGTTATTATTATTTTTTTATTTTGAAAAAGTTTAAAAACAAAGTTGTAGAAAAGATGAAAATAAGCAATTTTAATAAAAGCTACTATTATTGAAAACCACTAAATAAGCTGGAAAAAGCTAAAACAATCAGAAAACACTTAACTATATTTTTTTTACTTTTTGGCTTTTAATCTAAAACTGACAACTCAAAAAGCTAACAATAAGCTGAAATTTATGAACTAAAAGCTACTAGCTACCTAAGTCTAATCTATTAAGCAGGTTAAGCATGAAATAAGCCAAAGGAAACAAGAAATAAGCTAAAAATCCAAACAACTTTTTAATGAAAAACTACAAACCAAAAAGGACACATGGCAGACTTTGAGCTTAAAAACAGATAAGCTAATGAGCTTGTTTTTAGAAAACAAGTTCAAACTGATTATTAATGGACTAAAAACTACTTATAAACTGAAAATTAAGATCTAGAAACTAATTTAACCTTCTGAAAATTGATGTTGAAAAAGGACTTTTTGGCTTTTTATCCTGCTGATGCAGTGCACATAAAGATGAATTAAACTTTAAGAACTTATAAAATGCAGGCTAGGGACTTGATGCTATGTCTTTTAAAACTTCATACTAAGAGTAAATTGAGTGATGAGAGCAATTAGAAAGCTATTAAGCTAAAAATGCAAGTAAGACTAAAACTATACTAACAGATTCAAAATTTAGACTAGAAAACTTATGAAAACTTGATTAAACCTACAAGCTACTCTAAATCCTGCTTATATAAACCTACTAATGAGATTTAAAGTGATCCAAAAGGCCAAATGGCTTATGGCAGTACTAACTTCTAGTTAGTACTGTCAATAGCCAAACACCCCTTTAATTTATAAAATCCCATTATAAGCTTATGATAATGAGATTTAAAGCACAAATATCAAATACCAGATATTAAATAACTTTTAACAGACCTGATGAACTTATAACACTAATCAAATAAGCCAGAATCAATAAGCTAATAGTTATGCTAATATTTTTGGATTTTTAATGATTTTTAAGACAAAATATGAAAAACTAAGATCTGAGCTTCTAAAGTTGAAAACAGATGATCAATCATATCCAATAAGCACAATAAGACAGAATTAAGCACTAATAAGCAAGTAATAAGCTGAAAATAAGCAAATGCAATTATTAAGCTAAGAAACTTGAAATTTAAAGAAGACTTACAAAAGCCTTTGCATAAACAAGGCAATAATGCTCAAGGAGCTACTCTAAAGCTCTAGCTTATCACAAGGATAAGCTAGTAAAAGTCCAATAAGCTCTTCCATTGTAAGCTTATCATCCAAATAGCTAAAATCCATATTAAGCATAGGTAACTGATTTTAAGGGTTTAAGTAGATTAATGGCTTAATTGAGCTCAATTCCAAGCTTAGAGACTTGAAAGAGCTTAAGATGAGCTTATTAGAAGCTTATGAAACATTAACAGCTTATTAAACAGAATTTGAATAAAAGTGAGCTTTAGAAAAGTAAGAGCTTATTAAGGAAACTTAAATTGTATTAATAAAACAGCTGATTACAATACTGAAAAGGAAATTACATTTAGCTAACATTAAGGTAAAACATTTTGAAAGGAAAAGCTAAAATTTAATAAGCTAAAACTGAAAATTACATAAGCTAATTTAAAAAGCTATTAAAAAGCTACTCTAAAACTACTCCCACTCCTACTCCTAGTTCTAGTTAATCCAAACTGTGAGTGAGTGGCTCCTTATATAGGCGAGAGAGAAGTTTCTAGCCCTTTTAGACGCCCCTTTTGATCTCAGCCCTTCTTTTCATCTAATCATTGATCTTTATTTGTGGCCTTTGGATGAGTATGTGAGCACATGGATTGCCAGCGTGGCAATCCAACTTCCTTGAAGGTTTGTGCTTCTTTTGCACTCATTTTAGTGTAAAAACCCCTTTGTTGGTGTGTTTCTTTGTAGACGCGTGTCATTCCTTATGGGGATCAACCAATGGTAAGCTTTGAGTGACGTTTTCTTTTACTGAGGTGGTGCTTGGTACTCGAATCTTCTTTCCCCGCTGTCAATTTGAATTAACCCCGTGTTTTGACAAGGTAATAAGGTGGAAATGATGATGAATAGTAAAAAAATGACTCGCGCCCTTTTTTATCTATTTACTATTTGTTTAAAATGTTTGACCGGGGCTTGGGGGTTTGACTTGGGCCGGGTTTTAGGATATTAATAAAAGAAATGGGTCGGGTTCTGTTTAAAAAATTAAAAAGGTTTATTAGTTTTAAAAGATAACGACCATTATTAGCTAGTTAACGGAGTTAGGGTTTTAGGGATTTTTAGTGAAAATGGTTTTAACATTAAGGGCTTTTATGGTATTTTGAGGGTTTTGTCTTTTTGTGGGTTGACCATGTTGACTTTTTGCTAAAAAAACTTTCGGCTCTTGTGCACTCTTTCCGTTCCCGTGTTCGTGTTTGTCTGGTTTTGACTGTTCTCTTGTGATATTTGCAATATCCGTTCCAACACATCACAAATGACAAAACAAGCAATATACAAGCATATTTTGCACAATTTGATCATTTAAGGGTCATTTTTGATATAAAAAGGATATGTGATTTCTCACGTATCAGTACTCCAATGGAGATCAAAGACAAGCTTGACCTTGATCAAAATGGGTCTCCAGTCGATGCAACGAAATATCGTAGCATGATTGGTGCCCTAATGTATCTTACGTCTAGTAGACCGGACATTGTACATGCTACTTATTTATGTGCTCGGTACCAGGCTAAGCCAACCGAGAAGCACCTTAAAGAGGTTTAAAGGATCTTTCGTTATCTCCGAGGAACTTTTAATATGGGTCTCTGGTATACGAAGGATTCTGGTTTTGAACTAACCGGATTTTCAGATGCTGATTATGCGGAATTTAAAGACACCTTCAAGAGTACTTCCGGTGGAGCTCAATTCTTAGGCAAAAAGTTAGTTAGCTGGTCCTCAAAGAAACAAGACTGTATGGCGCTGTCAACCGCGAAAGCAGAATATGTGTCTCTATCCGCGTGCTGTGCCCAAGTCCTTTGGATGCGGACACAGTTAACGGACTATGGCTTTTACTTCAACAAGATTCCAATCTATTATGATTCGAAATCAGCCATAGCCATATCCTGCAACCTGGTCCAACACTCAAGAACAAAACACATCGTTGTCTGCTATCATTTCATAAAGGAACACATGGAAAAGGGTATGATTGAACTGTATTTTGTCAAGAGGGATTATCAACTGGCCGACCTCTTCACCAAAGCCCTTCCAGTGGATCGATTCACTTATTTGGTTCGTCGCCTTGGTATGCGCAACTCGTCTCCTCAAGAACTTGAACATCTTGCAAAATCTCGGTAATTCTTTGTACATATTTATCAGAAAAAGAAAATTTAAAATTATAAAACCTATAAAAGCAAAATATAAAATCAAAAAATCTTAAAAATACTAAAAATATTCTTCTCCGACATGTCTCTCGACAATCGATAACATTTACGCACCTAGAAATGTTGATTAATATTGACACGTGTGTGTAAATGAAGTTCGAGCGAGAGTTTCAAATGCTTTCAAAACATGTCCCTTCAAACCTTTTTCTCTACGACTTTTAAGTAAATGTCAGCTTAGGACTCGGTCTCCAAAGAAAGGAAAATGTTCATTTATGTCCATTTATCCTACACAACGGGAAGTTCATATCTTCTCGGTCTTGAGCAAAGTCATATAAACATTCAAAGTTTTGAATGCTCATGAAAAGGTTTTTTAAAGTAAATTGATTAAAAATCAGCATATACTCACGATATTTTCCCTGTTGACACAATTTTCAAGATATTCTCAAAAAAAAAATTTTTCAAATTCTATCCAAAATTGTGTGCTCAGCAAACTCCCACTCCAAGCTTTCAATCTATTCTATAATTGAGGGGGAGTATAATAATATGATTCCTTCTGCATGCACTCCTGTTCTCCCCAGACTTTGTTAGGCTCATGTGAATTCCGGACATTAATTTGTTTTTTAATTCACTAATTGTCAAAAATGTAAAACAAACATATGCAAATTATTGAGGGGGGAGAACTATGATTTAAAATGTGATCAATACAGATTAATAATGGATAAAATCTTCAATCTATAAGTGCGTTCCTAAACTCGCATGTGCAAAAACTCTTCATAATAAGAATGCCCATTAATGTGTATAGGGGGAGCTTTTTGGTAACTCTGGAAAGCTCTAAAATTGTCTCAATATTTCTCAGACACACAAGCTTAGTTAAAGGAGACACTTATGTTGATCTGATGTTTTCATCAAATTGTTTTATATCATCATGCAATAATCTTTAAAGACCGACCAACTGTTATTTCTCATGGGGATATAAGGGCGTTAAGGTTAAGGAATGTCTTGTTCCCTGATCCACCAATACCGTAGATCTACCCAGAACTTCCTCATAGATAGAGTATAAAAAGTCCTAGGAATGATTGAAAAAAGGAGTAAATGAGATTGGGAAAAATGTTATCCAAGGCATGAGTTATCACCGGAACAATCCCAACAAGGTGATTAATGAGAGTCCGTTGTTTAACATATGAAGGGTTGAAGGAATGAAAAGGAATTGTAAGACAAAGGTGAAAAGAAAGAAGGCCCTCCCATACAACCTTAGGCAAAACCAGGTCCCAATGCATAATCATCGTAATCACAAAGATGATTCTGATATTGAAGACAAGTCATCATGGACCCCAGTTATCAATGCCACAAAACCCTCCTTAGCCACTCAGAATCTCTCAAAAGATTTCTGTTTCATTTCTCACGGAGATCAACACATTTCTATCGGCTTTCTCATTCCGAGATCGGAGATATTGAAAAGGTGGCAGTCCGCTCCAGCCTCCGATTACCAAATAACAAATGAGCACTTATAGAGTCTAGAGCCAACAGTATCCCTCAAAAAATCTCACTAGGACACAAATTCAATATACATAATGTTTGTACATCATTTTATATAACATTTGGTAACCAATAAGTCCTGTAGCTCCATTATCCTGTGATAATTGCCAGAACAGTCACGTGATACACTTTGAGAGTATTTCACATGAAGATGAAATCCTTCTTGAGCCAAACGTCCAAAACAAGCTCTTGGTAGGTGACATTGCGAGATTCTATATGAGTTCAAACTTGTGTCCAACTGGAAAGAAACATGTGCGATCTACATGAATCAAACCATGTTCAGTAATATGGAATTGACGACTCATCTGTAAAGAGAGTAACTACTGATGTCACTCTTATACTGGGTTGTCTGCTTTGAGACGACTCCGGTAACGAGAACGGCTTATGCACTGCAAACCCTGTCAAGAGATTCTTTTGAATTCTTACCTGATCACAGGCAGTACTTATACTGACTAACGGGGAACCGTTATATTTGCAACCATATTCGACTAAGTGACAAAGACACTTTTCGTCCATATATGTTAATCTCTAAGCCTATAATCAGGTTTGTCCTGAATGGTAACACTTCTAGTGCCATGACGAGTCAAGATTCAAGACCTCATGCTCCAATCCACAAAGATAATCATAAAGAAAGCTCAATCTATCAAGTCTTCCGCAAGTTCTGATGAACAAGCACTTTCCATAATAACATTATTGTGGTACAGTAATCCATGTTAAAAGAAAATGTCGAGGAGATTGTTAGCAAGCCTTCAAGATCTTGAACATGAGGTGGAGACACAAGATCGCAAGTTGGCATAAAGATCAAGAAAAAGATTTTAGTGATCATCTCAGTAGCAAGACAAAATCAAGGGCCAAAGACCACATCATCAGTATTTGTCAAAGTATATCAAGTTTTAAAGATCAAGATCCAAGATCTCACAAGCATGCAAATGAACTTCCAAAAGGAATTCCAAGAATACAAGGCTCCAAGACTCAAAATGTTCACAAGAAGATCCCATCAATTGATTGACCAACTTCCTTAGGGGGAGCATTGTAGCCGTGATATTTAGTAAAAGTGATGGTCATATAAACAATCCGCGAGCCTTGTATAGGAAAACGAAAGTTTACACGGGAATTTCCATAACTAGTTTGGGCTAGTTGTCGGCTCAAGCCCATTTTGTTTTATACACCTGCCTAACACATAGCCCACTAAATAGTCCTCTCTTAACTAGTTAAAGAGCCCTCCCTCCAGTGTGGAAAGGGTGTTTAGCTTCTCATTTTCTTTTGTGAAACAAGTAACCATTTTTCTTTGTTTTTACTTTCTCTCTCTAAAATCTATTTTTTCTTATTTTTGTGTTTTGGTGATGAAATGATATCCTAACAAAAACATAAAAACTCAAAAAGATTTTTCATTTTTTTAAAAATTTACAAAAAATACAAAAATATAAAACCCATAAAAAGAAAATAGAAAATTAAAAAAATCAGAAAATACAAAAATATGTTTTTCATGACATGTCTTCTGAAAATCGATAATATTTACGACTTTAGAAATGTCATTCAATAATGACATGGAGCTGTAAATAAAGTTCGAGTAGAAGTTCTAAATGTTTTCAAAACATGTCATTGGCTTGCAGTTATTTCAGACTGCAACCAGTTCTTCATCTTAAATGCAAGTATTTCATCATAAAGAAAACTTGACCTCACAACGGGAATTCAGTTTCTCAGGCATGATCTACTTAATGATCATGTAATGGCTTGTGTATACTTTGCTACACAACCTGGGCTTTCTGAAAAATAAGTGTACGTGTCAGTGCATTTATTTTTTGAAAATAAGAGAAATCTTATTTTTTTTTTGGTGTTGTCTTTCAAAACAAATCAGTTATCTCAGCTTATCATCAGAAACATATTTTAAAAGAAAATTCTATCACTCAAACACTGACTACAACTCTTTAACTAGAAAACGAGTCAGTATTTGAGGGGAGACAAGTGTTTAAAGAATAAATCTTTTAAAATGATGCTTCAAGTAAAACATGGAATAAATGGATAAAGATTTAACAATGACGGATCATTATTTAAATGGGAGTTAGTTAAGTTTAACTAATAAGGTCGTTAGATGTCATGTGTTATAATTCTAAAGGACTTATATGGTAATTAGGAGTTTACGCCTTTTAACTTGCAACTAGAAGGACCTAGGTTGCCATTGATATAGGTTTTATAACCCTAACGATTTTTCTCAAAAATATTGATTTTACAAATCATGTTCGGGTTAACCATTTGAAAAAGTGTTCTAATCAAATCAGAATCAGTTTTCGACATCTCAAACAGATTTTCAATAAATTTCGACCACTCGAACAAATACAATAGATCTTTAAATAGAATACGGGTCTTTGTTCGAGAGGGAGAAAGTGTTTTTGAATTATCTTTAATAAGTCACGGTAATTATATGGAAAAAGTTTTAACTTAACAGATAATAATTTGAGGGGGGTTAATTTATTTTAACTCCAAGGGCTTTAGTTGTCATAAGTTAATAACTTTAAGGGCTTAAATATAATTTCAAGATTAGTGGCTTAGGCTTAAAACTACAGACGACCAAGATTGCCAACACCTTATAGTTTTAAAAAGGGGTTAATACACAAAGAAGTTACTAAAGTTTGGCCAAATGTTCACCTAAGTTACTATTGTTTTTTTGGTTACAAATAGGTTACTCAAGTATACGGATTTATTATTTGGGTTATTGAACCTTTAAAACTGTTTACAAAGAGGTTATTCAAGTATACGGGTTTATTATTTGGGTTACTGAAGCTTTTACAAATTTGGCTTGCTGGCCCTTAAAAAAGTCACCCGTATGTTTCTGATTCATATAATGTTTCTCTGACCGGTGAATCACTAAGCTGATGATTATGTAGTTTTAGAAGCCTTGAAGTTGATGATATGTTTCTGATTCATATAATGTTTCTTCGACCGGTGAATTACTAAGCTTATTCTCAAAGAAGTAGAAACATTTGATAAAAGAGGTACACATAGGTATGATGATTTCTTTAGATAGTCAGTATCCTGTAGGAAGAAGTATGTACATCCGGGACTTAATTGCCTTCGGTGTTATCATTGTGGCTATTTAGAGGGTTTAATTGTTTACATCCGGGACTTAGTTGACTTTGGTGTCACAATTCATATCATCACTATCCTGAAGAGAGAAATGCGTACATCCGGGACTTAATTGACTTTGATGATATGGTTTCGACTTCTTAAAAGGGATAGAATTGGGTACTTCGAGTATTTGGGTTTTATGACTTCTTCATGCGGGTATTCTTATTCCGATGCGCTTGGAAGAAAGCCTTGAATCTACTCAAAAAAAGATTGCGAGAGGGTGCTGCTTCTCATTTTCTTTCTAGTGCAAGTAACCATCTCTTTTTTCTCTCTTTGTCTCTCTCTCTCTAGTTCTCTTATCTTATTTTGTGCTTTTGGTGATGAAATGATATCATCTAATACTTTCTGGATCTGATGATGAAGTTCAAAATGTCTCCAGTGATGAGGAAAATAAAGCTAATGAATACAAAGCCGATGCAGAAGTTGCAAAGAAACAAGCTGGAAATGAACAACCAATTTAACTCTGTCATCTACTGAACACGAGATTCAGTCAATGGTGGGTGTTCCCATTCATCAAGAGGACCCAACTGTCCAAAGAACTCCACTCATTGACATTGTTATCTTAATGGTTACTGAAAAGACAACATCAACACCGACACCACCAACCACACAAGCTCAAGTTACAAATGTATCCGAATGTGACTTGTCCTCGAAGTTTGAGCAAAGACTTTCAGAACTTAAAAAGAAAGTTGAAGCAATGCCTAAGAGAGCTTGGATAGAGAAAGATCAGGAATGGACTGATGAAATGCTAAAAATGAGTGACAACCTGTTGCTGGAAAGACGGATTATGAGAAGCTTGAAGGAAGAAAAGTTGAGACGGACTACCGACTACTCCAGCGAACTGTATGACTTTGTCATACCTAATTTATCTTGTCAGGTGCTGTCCCATAATCTATCTTGTGAATATATATATATATATATATATATATATATATATATATATATATATATATAGTGTAGATTCTTTAGTATATATGTGTTGAGTATAATTTTTCATGAATTTTTCATTAAATTCAAAATCTTTTAAAATATGTACTCAACACTATATCCTTCCCTCACTGTTTGAGGGGGAGCATTAAAATAATCCTAATAAGCATGCTAATAAGTAACATTTTTCTCTCCGGAAGCCTAATTTTTATTCAATTGATATCCAAAATATCAAACGATTTGACATTTTTGATACGGTGAGAAAATATAATTAAAATATAAGACTAATAATGTGATCTTATTGACTCAAGTACAGCTTCTTCCTCATATGTGCAAAACACTTTTGAATATCGATGCACATATGCAGGGGGGGTAATTTTGGAAAAGATGAAACCATCAAAGTACAAAAAGTTTTGATTTATACCACTAGTATCTTGATTGATTTTCAAATGGTTTTAATGGCTACTGTGAAAATGCTCAAAGACCGACCATGTACTTATTATAATGGAGATATAAGGCGGTTAAAGATAGGTATTCGTTCCATGATCCAGCCATAACCGAAGGGACATTCCAACAGTTAGATTAGAAGTCCTTATGTATGATATAAAAAGGAGTAAAGTGAGAAAAGGGAAAATGTTATCCATGGCATGAGTTATCACTGGCACAAACCGAATAAGGTAATAATAAGGACGCGAGGGTTAACATAGAAGGGGTTGAAGAATGAAAAAGAATTGTAAAGATAAAGGGTGAAAAGAAAGAAGCCATCTTTACACTTAGACAGAAACCGGGTCAATACATATGCTATCAGAAACACTTAGATGTTGTCTGGTATTAAAGATAGTCATCATGGACCCAGTGATGCAATGCACCACCCTCCCTAGCCACTCAAGGTCTCTCAAAAGACTCTTGTTTCATTTTTCATGGATATTAAACACATTTTTATTGATTTTCTCACTCCGAGTTAGTTGGTATTGTAAAGGTGGCAGTTAGCTCCAGCCTTCGATCACTAAAACCAAAACGCACTATTGAGTCTAGAGCCAAAAGAGATCATCAATAAATCTCACTAGGATACTATTCCAAATTACTCTTGTTCTTCATACACCATGAAAACAAGTAAAATAATAAGAGTCCTACACATTATCCTTGTGATCTTGCCAGAACATCATAGTGATACTTCACAGTATTCACATTGACGATGGAAATCCTACCAGTGCCAACATCAAACAAGCACTGTGGCAGGTGACTTGTAAGATCCTATATGGATTAAACTTGTAACAATTGAATATCAATATCGGTTCAGAATAAGAATTGACGAATGAATTTGTAAAAGATAAAACTTTTGGCGTGTTATAAAACCCTTTATTCTTTAATAAGTCAATTGATTTTCTCCAAAACAATTTTCAATCTTATGTCCATGGGCAGCCTCACAAGGGTATCTAGACATAAAAAAGCTGAACACGAATTGACGACTCAATCAGGAAGATAGTAACTTACCGATTCACTCTTACCCTGTTGTCTGCTTTGAGACATTCCGGTAATGAGAAACGCTAATGCAGCTGCGAAACCCTGTCAAGAAGATTCTTGTGAATTCTACCTGATCACAGGCAGTATTTATACTAATTAACGGGGAACCGTGGTTATTGCAACCTTATTCAACAAAGTGACAAAGACACTTTTCTCCATATTTGTTGTTTATCACTAACCTAAACTTGCACGTTTTCCTGATGGTGGCAGCAACTAGTTCATGACGAGTCAGATTCATAGCCACATGCTCATATCCGACCAACAAATGTAAAGACATGCAGAAATCTCAAGTACATGTTTCAAAAGTCTTCCGCTACTTTGATACTAAACGTCTTCCTTAAAGTCATGAAGTGTTCAAGTTAAAGAATATCAAGAAAGATGATTATAAAAGCTTTGAAAATGAAGAAAGGTATGAGCATTTTGTTCCAAAAATCACAAATTTACAAGAAGGCGAAAGATCTCAAGATGATGAAGAGATTATGTTTGATTGATGGTCTCAAGAAGTTCAAGATCACAAGTCTATAAAGCATGCGGGAACAAGTTCTAAGATTACTACATCAAATTCACAAGATAAAGACAAAGAATCAAGACTACGAGCAAGATTGAAGACATTTTAGAATGCTAAGCTTAAGTTTTTGTAAAATGGAGTACCTCCCTTAGGGGGAGATTATTAGAAATCGAGAAAAGACTCGGTCACTTCCAAAATTGTAATTCGTAGCTCATAGTCAATCGGTGTGTAAAAGTAAGCTAACCGGGTCAACATAAGGAGACCTTGTGTTGACCACGCCCCAAACTAGTGTATAAATACCCTCTCCTTCAATGGAAAGAGTGTTGGTTCATTTGGATATTCATCACAATACACATTTCTTTCACTCTCTAATGTTGTGTTCTCGAGTTAAAGTTAAGAAAGAAAAAGGAAAAAAAATGAAAATGAAATATAGAAGGTTGTGTTCTCGAGTATCATTTAAGGAGGAAAAGGAAATGGAAGTAAAGTTAGTGTAGTTTTGTGGATTCTTAAAGTAAAGTGTTTCCTCCTAAGATTTGAAGGAAAATGTTTACTTTTCATTCCTTTACTTTTCTTTAATAACTAAACTCGAGAACACAGTGTAAGTGTGCCAACCTCTCTCTTTCTCTCTCTAGATTTTCTTATTCTCATTTTGTTTGATTGTGTGAATTGATATTCTACAAAATTCAACTCAAACATGAGATTACTTACTTGAAGAATCATCTCTAAGGCTCAACCTTTGATTTAAGAACATAAACCCTTCACCACTGATCATCACTAGCTCATTTTACTTCTCTTCTCCTTTTTTGGTTCGTCCCTCACATACACAAAACCACAACACATTTCACTAGAAACATTATGAAATGCATAGAGAGTTTTAGGGTAAACAAGTTAGTTATTAGTTTGTCTAATTGGAAACTATGACCCCTTTAGTCTTTTCTCTTCCTATTTGTGGCACATAATACTTTCTAAAACCATTTACATAGTATTTATACTTATAGTTTGACTATCGGGTTTGACTAACCAATAATGTAAAGCATTCAACTTATAAAGTTGTAGTCAAACTTACTTAATGGCATATTCAAAATTAAATACCTAAAACCCAGTTTTGGGGTATTATAAAGACAACTCTGAATCAGGCTATTGGGTTGTCTCTAATGACTCGAGAAGAGGCCTATTTACCAACAATTCACTGGTGTTGTTCATTGGGAGAGCTTTGTAGCAGGGAAAGTTGAGGTGGTCAAGTTGGTTGGTTTGTTGAAAGCGAAGGAGGGGGAAAGCCTCGCTTTAGATGAGGTTGAGAAGTTCAACTGCATGGCATTGTTTTTTCTGAGGCATATACCCTACGCTTGAGTTTGTTGCTGACTTGGCCAAAGTTCTACATGCCTTGGATTCTGTGTCTAAAGGATTTTATTGAGAAAATAGTATCCCAATGTCCATGCTAAGGTCATGGATTTTTCTATCCAGGAGTGCTTATTTTTCTGTTAGAAGACTCGAAGAATTTGATGCCTAATGATTTTGGTTAACCAACATTTAATTCTTATTTATTTTGTCAGTGACTTTGAACTATGATGTTCACTTTCATAGTTTTGGGTTTTTGTTTCTAGATAATGTTGAGTAGCGTTTCTGAACTTCTCTGGAAAACACGATGAAGTAATGTTGAAAAATCTGAAGTCATATAAACTGGTTTGTAAATAAAGATGATTCTTTGGATTTTGAGCAAATAAACACATATTTATAGGAACAAAAAGCATGAGTACTTTATTTAAATTTTCATTACAAGCTTTAATGGGAAAGGTAATTCCACCCTTGTCAAGTGTCGCGTCGTGCTGAAGGCAACCCGTTATGCTGAAACATTCGTAATCGAGTCGCATGATGTCGTAATATAGAAACCGTTCGGTGAGAACGGGTCCCGTTTTTGTCACGTGACACTCACTTCCCAAGTGGATCGCAACATTTTCAATTTCGTTCCGTCAAAATCAGGTGTGCAAGAAAATGGGCGAGACGGTGTCATCATGATCAGAATGAGACGACAGTGAAGACGGTGCAATTTCCGGCAAGAATAAAGGTGCGTGCGAGGAGATATGACGAATTATGTGAAGTTGAGATGTGATAAACTATTAAATAAAATGATAAATATGTAAGAAATAGATGTGAAAAAAGGTAAAATCTTCAAAACGTGATTCTATGTCCTTATTTTAGTAATATGACAAAAAAATGAGTTGAATTGAAAATAATGTTATCTTGAGGTCATAGCAATGCAAATCTCTCTATATAGTTTTTTATTTTATAAGGGTGTGCACGGTTCGGTTTGAGTCGGTTTTTGGCAAAAACCGAAACCGAATGTTCGGTTTTTTGCATAACCATAACCGTAACCGTTTGGTTTTTCTCGGTTCGGTTTTTCGGGTTACAATCGGTTTTCGGTTCTGTTTCGGTTTCTAACCGTTTGTACATGGGCCAATTTGGCCCAACAATTGTTTTTTCTGTTTATCTATTAAACTTAAACTGAAGCTAAGATACTAGAGCAGTAGTAGTACTAGTTGCAACAAGTTTCCATATGTAAACCGAAATAGCAAAGTTCCAACAGTAAATTTTTTCCAATATGTAGTACTTTCAATTTTCATATAGAACTGAGATATTAAACTGAATATAACATTAGCAAGGTTTCAACATGTAGTAGTAGGGTTGAGCAAAACGGATCGCGGACCGGACCGGACCGAGAAACCGGCCCGAACCAGATTGGACCGAACCTATTTCGGTCCGGTCCTCACTTCATCTTTTTTCCTTATTTTCGGTCCTCGGTCCAGTTTGGTCTTCTGAAAAAACCGGCAATTATGCCTTGTTGGATCGGATCGGACCGAAGACCGAACCTAACCGGACCGACCCGGACCGGACCGACCCGGACCGGACCGGACCATTTCGGTCCGGTGTTTTGGACAAAGTCGGTTTCGGTCCGGTCCGAATTTGGTTGGTCCGGTCCGGTTTTCAGACCGTGAGCACCCGTAGTAGTTTCATATAGAAGTAGCGGATTTCCAACATGTAGTAGTAGTTTCAATTTTTAAATAGAAGTAATAAAATTAAAATTTTATTATAATTAAAGAAATCGGTTCGGTTTTTTATGGTTCGGTTTTTATGTCAAAATCAAAACCGAACTGAAAGTTCGGTTATTTGAAAAATAAAAAACCAAACCATCGGTTTTTAGTTCGGTTCGGATTTTTCAGTTTTCGGTTCGGTTTTGGTTTTTTCGGTTTTTCTTGCTCACCCCTAGTTTTTTATACTCATTCTCGAAAACAAAACCTCTAAACCAAACCATTGAGATTGAAAGCCGTTCCCTCATGCCTAAGTTTGGTTTGTATTAAGATACTCTCGGAGCAATTAACAAACATGAAACACTGATCTGCAGGCACTTTGTTGATTAAATAAAAGAAAATCACACTGATGCGTGCTTACAATGAGTTGGCCATCACACCTGCACTCCTTAATACACTGCATATCAACTGTTTGATAAAGTGTCTAGCTGAACTAACAACGAAATGCTTCTTAAGATAGTTTATGTATGTCCCATTTTAACAAAAATATTACACGATGAGGAATTCTAGCACGCAACTTGCTCTTAGTTTGTTTGATATTTAAGCTAGGCAGTAGCAATGATTCCTGAAAGTACGTCCATTTCTTATAGAGCAACGACACAAAAGGCACCATGAATGGTATTAGTAAATATTAGCTATATTTGTTATAAGAATGCTTGAGCTAGAGTACGCATTGATTACAGCTTCTTGGGTTTCTATTATGGTGACCGTAGATTTTTGAACCTGCCGTTGCCGGACTTGTAAAATATTTTTCATAGTCGGTACTTATGTTTTATCTTTTATTCTTGATACTTGATAGCTTCTGCATCTTGTTTTTTTTCTTCTTGATATGGCTTTGAATTTGTGACCTTACAAGTCATTTGTTATTACAGATAGGAAGAAAGATTCATTTGTAAATATTCACTTCAGATGGTTTTGTGTGTGACTAATGGGATGCATTCATAATCATGTTCTCCAAAATGTATCCAATTTGACGGTTTGTTACAAATATTTCTAATGAATTTAACTTTTGTGTTTGTCTAATTGGGTTGCTTCTGCTACACATTTGTTTGGAACAGTATGTTAGTTGTAATCAGTTTAAACGAGACTTTCTTGCAGTATTTCTATATGTTATAATTCTTTGGTGGTCTATACATTTGTTTGGTTTCGTTGAGCTACTTTTTGTATGTTTCGGAGGAAGTGTTTTCATGTTAAACCTAGTTGTTGAAAATCATCATCCGAATGTTCTATGTATCTGAAGAACGATGCTTCGATTATGTATGCAATTTCTATAATACCTGGGTTGGATCCATTCAAGGTGACTAATGTTATAAGCATACGAGTCTCGTCCATGAATTCTGGGATAAGCATATAAGCCGTTGTGGGCTTCTAAGCTATGATGAAGTAAGCAACCCCACATATCTTTATTTCCTTTTTACATATTTAAGACGTATATGACATTATCACTAAAATCACACCCATGTCGAACTGGTCAAATGTTTTCTTAGCTATTGTTTGTTGGGTGCATTTTTTTTATGATGTTTAGTACTTTTTTAAAGCTGTTTTGATGTTATCTGGAGCTAATTCTTGCTGTTTCAAGCTGCATGGTGCTAAATAATGTGTTCTGCATCAATTTATCACTTCTTATTATACATACTCGATAAGTTGAAAAACTGATAGAGAACAGCAGCATCTGAACATGTGTTCTAATTTTTAAACTGGAAATATGCAACATCATTTGAACATGGTTTTTTAGTTTCTAAGACTGTCAACAATGGTGAAACACAGAATTACACAGAACATGAAATGGAGAAGAAACAGTTTTTTGGAGGGAAAAGTTGTTATTACTTTCTAACTGAATTGATAAAATGATTACAAAACTATTTAAAGACTAAAATAATTACATTTACATCCAATTCCATTCTTTCTACAAAGACTTTTCTACAGATAAAAAAGACTTCCCCACTTTCCATAATACTCATAACACTTTACGAAACTAAGCAACCTCTAATCCTTAGACAGGAACAAGAGTAAGCTGGTGCGAGTTAAAGGGAGGAAACATGGAGATGGTGGCTGTAGAAAGTATAGAAGTCGGAGAAGACCTAATACCGGGACTGTGTCCGATGGCTTATTCACTTCACGACTCTTTCCTTGTCACTCACTGCGCTACCTGCTTCAACCTCCTTCCTTTCCCGATTGATAATAATAATAATTACAACGATGATAATGATGTGTATAGGTACTGCTCTGCACAATGCTCTTCCTCCCATTCTCCAATACATTTCTCCAGCCACCATCTCTCTTCTTGTTACAGTGGTGAAACCTCCGACCTCCGCATTGCTCTCGTCTTGCTTCTCCAAATCAAACGCCAGCATGCTTTCCCGTCTTCTTCGTCTTGCTACGACAGAATTATTGGTTTGATGACAAATCGTCACAAGCTTCTTTTTCCATCGTCTTCTGCCATCAATGACAATGATGAGTTTGCCACCAAAATTAAAAATGGGGCAAAGGCCATCGCAGCAGCAGCCTCATCCACGAGAACCAATAGTCCCGTCTTGGGCTCGCATAATTCCGTCGATGATTTGTCCCTAACAGAGGCGCTATTGTGCCTGGTGCTAACTAATGCCGTTGAGGTACAAGATTCCTTTGGTAGATTGGTCGGGATTGCTGTATATGATACCTCTTTCTCTTGGATTAATCATAGTTGTTCTCCCAATGCCTGCTACCACTTCTTACCCCCAGCGACGCCAGATACCCAACGACAATATCTCATCACTCCAGTATCTTCTAATGGTCATGAACCAGTTACATATTCTGACTTCCGCCTAATAGGTAAAGTAATTCGATTAACCATTCCTAGAATTAGTCATATTTATTTTCAATCTTTGATAGATGTAAAATAGGATTGCCAGGTGGTGGCCCGAGAATAGTTGTTAGGAGTATAAAGCCGATTAACAAAGGGGAGCATGTAACTATTTCGTACACCGACTTGCTACAACCCAAGGTAAGGTGGCAATCAGTTTGAGAACGGACTCATTGTCTGTTCCTAGTAATCTTTCATCTTAATTTTATCATGCATGATGCCAACCAAGGTCTATATTCTTTTGTGCAGGAGGTGAGGCAAGTCGAGTTGTGGTCCAAGTATCGATTTAATTGTCAGTGTCTTCGCTGTGTTAAAGTCCCTTTATCCTATGTTGATCAGCGCCTTAAAGTAAGAATTTTGTCCCTTAAGCTTTTACAGAACCTTAATATATGATATTTGTGAACTTTGTTAAAAACCGGAAAATTTGGAAAACAAGAATAGATTCTGATGATTATTCTGATCTTTAGGAAGTTTGGGGATCTGGTGGGAGTTTGTTGCATAACGCTGTACTAGAAAGTTTTACAAACTGCATAGATGTTGCTATTGATGATTACCTATCATCCAATGATGCTGAATCTTGCTGCATGAAATTGGAGAATGCCCTTTTGAATGGTTTGTGTTACAAACAACATATTATTAGGTTACATCCCCAAAACCATCTGTCTTTAAACGTCTACACAACTCTGGCTTCAGCATATAAGTTCCGTGCAAATTTAATACAGTATGAACATGCTGCTACTTTGAACTTTAACAGATCATTCAGTGTGGCATATTTCTTCTTGCTCGCAATATTAACCCATAATCTGTATCTCTCTGAATCCTCATTAATTGTTTCTGTTTCAAATTTTTGGATTGGTGCTGGTGAATCCCTACTAAATCTTGCTACAATGTTAGAGTCTGATTCCTCTTCTGACCTCACAAATAGTAAATGTTCAAAATGTCACTTGATTGATACATTCGAAGCTTATAGGTATGATCATAACATGGTTTTAGAAATATCCAGAGAGTTTCTAAACTGCATCACTGACATAATACCCAAGGTATGGAAGTTTTTAGTCCAGGGAAATGATTATCTTGGAGTTGTTAAGGATCCAATGAATTTGAGATGGTTTGAGATCTTAAATGCTGTGGGTAATAACAAATGCAATGAAGCGGGAATTGGAGAGGGATATGCCGGCCAAGAAAGAGTTGAACTTTTTGGGCTAGGTGTCCATTGTTTGTTATATGGAGGGATTTTATCAAAGATTTTTGGTGGCCATGATTCACCTTTGACTTGTAATGTTCGTAGTCTTCTGTATCGTGGAAAAGTTAAGTTGTGATAAGAAGAATCAAATATAAGGTAATTTTCACTGCTTTCATATCCTGATTCCTTATATATTGTATGTTATAACTACAAAGACGAGTATACCCACTATTTAGTATTTTCCTTGGTGATTAAGGAGGTATATTTTAGAGATGAGCATACGAAGATGGAATGAAATAATTTGATTTGAGATTTATTAAATAATTTTCTAAGCAACACACTACTATGATATTTCACGATAACAAGTTTTATGCAGATAATCAGTTTGTAGTTTTTGGAAGTAATTAACTTTTTAATGTGTCTCAAGTCACAGATAATCAGTTTGTAGTGTTCACTGTGATGCTATGGTGACTGGTGATATGATAAGTAAAAGATTATCTGCAATAAAGTTGATTAAATTGCCCTTCAAGACTAATAGCCTGACTCATTTTGTTCATTTTTTCACAGCGACATCAGCATTGTCGGAGAGCAGATTGCAGCATAATCTACATTCAAGCAAACAGATTGTGGTCGTTAGAGCAGCACGTTGTCGTTGGAGGTCCACTAAAGGATGTCATGCTTCTGCTGATTAAAGCAAATGAGGTGTAAGCCAATCTAATGTGCTTTTTTTACATTAATGTTATTGTTGGTATCTGATATGGGTATAACAGATGTGCCCAACAAGTAAGTCAGGGTAACTACATTTTAAGGCTAGATTTTGAACCCACTGTTTACTAATTCATGGACTTGGAAAACCACCCACAATTACCCGTGTTGCCACATCCCTCTCTCTGTATTAGCAATGATAATGACTGTTGAGTGTTCAATTTTCATCTTTGGAAAAAACAATTTGGGGAAACTTCCTCTCAGGGGCATGGCCTGAGCCCTGTACAGGTCCTTGATCTCGATGATAAAATGGTTCAATATAACTTAAACTTTATTCAGTTTCTGGAAGATGTTAAGATTATCTTGACATGTCTGGAAATATTTTTTATAAATGCGAATGCATACGAGAAAGATGCTTCTGTAAAACAGGTTCTTTTTAACGAATGGCCACCCATTTATATAAAAGTGGGTCTGTTGGGGCTGTTATTTAATTAAGGGTCTAAAGCGGGATATATTTAAAGTATTAGCTAAAAATGAAACGGTGCAAATGGATGACAGTGTGGGAATGAAAAGAGTGGCAAATGATCACACATCATAGGATGAGGAACCAAAGATTAACAGCCTGGGCAGGTCATATTTGTGATAAGGTAAAGCATTCAAGATATATTGTTCAGAGCAAGTCTTGTTGGGGCAATTTCTCCACCATTTGGCACCAGGGATGGCAAAAGCATCCGAAACTAACTGGGAAAACCGAAACCCGAACCGGTTGGGTCGAGTTCGGGGGCGGGTTGGCGGCTTTGGGTGCGGGTTTAGGTATTGATAAAAAAATTTAGCCGGGTACGGGTTCGGTGACAGGTTCTATTAATACCTGCCCTGATTACCCATGCCCGTTTACCCGAATTCGTACCCGCATTGCTATTAAAATTAATTAGAGTACATATATATATATATATATATATATATCTATACTATACTTCTATACTACTATATAAAGCATTTATAATGTGGGACCCATTAAAAATTAAGATAAGGAGGTGCAATCTTGACCATCCATCTCATTTTAAGAAACCATATCATAAAGTGACATGTGTCACATTTTGATTAAAAATTCACCTCTATTTTTAAATTGAAATATCTTTTTATCAATTTAATTTTATTATGATCTAATTTCACCATATTTTTTAAAATTTTATGCTCTTTCATTCAACATCCATTTTGATATATTTTTATAATTTTTTTGTTTTTTACATTTTTAGCGGGTTTATTTTATGTTGATTTGTATTTTTTAAACTTTTACCTTAATTAAATATGAATCTTGATTACGTTTAAAACTATATATTTTCGGAGAAGAGTGTTGTCTTTTTACATGCAGAAAATGGAGATGTTAATATGTATTGGCGGGAAAGTAACGGGTACAACTCAAAGCGAACGCATACAACGAACACATACATTCAAAGTGTTTGTGAAATGAATTTACTAAGCGGTGGATATTGCATAAAGAGCTGAGTTAGTAAATTTTTTATTGTCGCCGCTATGCGCGGGTAACCAACTAGTACTATATAAAGCATTTATAATGTGGGACCCATTAAAAATTAAGATAAGGAGGTGCAATCTTGACCATCCATCTCTTTTTTGGGAATTACATCAAAAAGTGACATGTGTCACCTTTTGATTAAAAAATCACTTTTATTTTCAAATTGAAATATCTTTTTATCAATTTAATTGTATTTTGAGCTAATTTTCACCATATTTTTTAAATTTTGTGCCTCTTTAATTTTTCATACTTTTGTTATTTTTTATAATTTTTTTTGTTTTCTACATTTTTAGTGGTTTATTTTATGTTATATTTTTACAACTTTAACCTTAATTAAATTAAACTTTTGATATGTGTAAATACTATATATTCGGAGGTGTGTATGTCTCTTTACATGCGAGTTTGATGATGGTAATCTGGTGTTGCGGGAAAGCTACTGGGAAAACAAAGATCACATACTAAGAACACATACATTTAAAGGGTGTGAAAACGAAATTACTAAGCGGGTAAGAAATTGCGTAAAGTGTTGAGTTGTAAATTTTCTATTACCGACGCTATGGCGGGTAACAACTAGTATATATTATATATTTTATATATATATATTATATTATATATTTATATATATATATTATAGATATTTATAGAGAGAGAGAGAGAGAGAGTAATTGCATAATACCATCTAGTGTGGTTTCCAAATAGATGTCTCACATTTCCTGGTCATACATCGTGTGATGTGTGTGTTTAAAACGGTTTATAATTTATTTATATCTAGAAATTTCGGTTAATTGACTAAATACGCATACACAGGATGGTATCCTTTCGAGTTTTATTTAGTTTAGGTAAGCTCCAGGTCGTTCCACGGGTTTCTGTTGCAATTTAAGATTGTCGGGATTTGTAGCAATTTACAGATTGTTTATCAAGTAACAAAGCCAAATTGATTGTCACATATCAATTAGCCTAAACGTGTGTAAAGCAAGATACCAAGCATAATAGATATAGATATTGCAAAACTTTATATAAACAAATCATGCAAGTCGTGAATAACGGGTAATTACCACATCAAACATATCTACCAATAATGGCATATAATTTTTTCGACGTATATACTACATCATCATGAGCGTATTAAGAATGATTTATATTAAATATGCATACATATGAATTCCTCCCAACCCGGTCGATCAACATAAGGAAGGGTCTTAAACACTATTTCAACTTGGGTTACTAATCAATTCTCACAAGATTAACACTGAATTGTTATAGACAGACAAAGCGAACTTCATCAAGACAATAGAGCCTTTCGACCTACTTCTATTGCAATGACAAATTAAAATATAAACAATGATCCAAGTAGAACAATATCGAATCCATAAGCATATATATTCAGAAGTAATACTAATATCGTCCAAGTAACGATACACATCCATATCATAACCAAACCAATAACCAACATAACAAACATAACTAAACTCATCAATATATTCAATATTATTAGTAAAAAAAGTACCAAATCCGTTTATGCAAGTAATATGAGTACAAAGAGCCGAAACCAATATTTAGACTAACACAACCACCAACCCAAAACTAATAATTCTATGATCAACCAACAACCAAATGCTACTGAGATAACCTGAAATATGTCACGTAACTTCTAAAAATCCGCAACGTGTCGCCAAATGGAGTGTTTGGCAACGAGGTTTATGACAGTGACTCGGAAGGATTTGTTGTGAATCCTTTGAGTAATGAGTTTAGGTTCTGTAATAGTGATGAATTATGGTCTGTAAATGGTGGTGGACTGTGGTAAATTCGTGGCTATAGTGGCGGTGGTAATGAGGTGGTACGCCAAGGATTAAGGGGGCATTTGGATCATGGGATCCAAGGATCCTCACATCTTGTTCCTCCTCTCTAATGATAATGTATGATTTCTCCTGGCACAAATGGGGTATTTATAACATTTTTCAACACTTGGGCAAGCCAAGGTAGTATGATCGGTTGTGGAGTAAATGGGAAGCTTATTTAATGATTCTGAACTGATGAGACGCGAAGTGCGGCGCACAAATTATAAAAACCGCTATACTTAAAAGTGCGCCACACTTATTGGCAAAACCGGCGTACTTTTGGTCGTTTTCAACTTTTGCCATAAAAATGAAAGTTGTAGATAATTCTTTTCCCTTTCCGTGGCCGCCTGAACCAACTCAATCGGAGTTCGTATGACCAAGTTATGGCCAAAACAGTGAAGGTGTGTCGGGAGATCTTGAACTTGAGTTTACTTTTTCGTTTAAGCTCTATATCTTCATGTTTTCTTCGTATACTTCCACGACACGTTCGACGAACTGATAACGCCTTAATTATACATGCTTTAAGCGGCGTTATTGTATATATTTATATCATTTCTCGTGAACTTTTGATACTTAATAGCATGAAATATGTGCAGGTTCACTTGAAGACTGTCCGTGCTCAAAATGTTCGAAATACAAGTGTTTATACCCATTGGAAGCAAAGTTAGAAGAAAAAGAAATAATAAAGTCCAAAAATACCGGGAAGTGCGCCGCACATATGTATTTGTGCGCCTAACTTATCAACAAATAAATGAAGTCAGTTAATACTCGAAGTGCGCCGGTTTTTCCTGGAAGTGCGCCGCACTTGCTCTGTACATTAATGAAGATTTAAGTAACTTAGGATGAAGTACGCCGCGCTTATATATTTGTGCGCCGCACTTCAGGCCTCGACCAGCCTATAAATAGAGAGGACTTTCTCTCATTTTCACACACACTTAAAAAAAATCTCTCTCAAATCTCTTCATAAATCCCTGGATTTTAACCACGAAATTCCGGCGAAGACGAAGGCGGTTTTTCTAGCATATAAGTATAATACGGTTTAGTAAGATTTGATACTTGTAAACGGGTGGTATTTTGATCCATTTCCTATCCGAATCTCGTATGTTTCTTGTCTATCTATTTAACTTTGTCATTATGATCTCCGTAGCCATGAGAGGCTAAACCTCTTATGACTAATCGGTGATGTTAATATAATAAATAAGCATTTGGTATTATTGTGATCTTGTTAACCGTAAGCTTATGTCTAAATCCTATCGTGTTCTATCTTATCAACTTTGTTCATCAACTTTGATCGTATACGCATAACGGTATAGGTCGAAAGGCCCGTTGTGTACTATACAGTTTTAAAGATTTGTATACGATCTTTATCGTTTGGTTGGAGAAATTCGCTCACGTTAATTGATAAACAAAATAATTTTGATATAATAGTAACTCGATTATTTGAGTGACACATTTGATTAAGTTAACGATATAAGTCTTAAGTTAAAACAAGTTGATTTGTGAAAACGTTTTTTTGACAAAAAAAACATTTTTATAAGTTAAAGTTCTAAATCTGAGATCGTAATAATTACCATTGCTTAGGAATTATATGAAACTATCCGAGTAGTCATTCTTCTTTATTATTGATCCCATCATCAAACATATCTTATTTGAAAAAAATGTTAAAGTTTGTCTTAAAACTTGTGATTATACGAACATAATCAAATCCCTGTGGACGACCTAGTCTTACCTGAAATATTATACTACATACGTGGGTTATACTTTACCCGTGTGCTTCCATCTAATAATCGGTAATTCTAGTCTTATAAATTTAAAGCTTTTGAAACACATCGAAGTTTTTGGCGCCGCTGCCGGGGATTTTAAAATGTTCTATAATCATTTCCTGTTAACTAACACAAAAATTTTAATCACTTTTTCCTCCAAAAGTCAAACCGTTATTCAAAACATCAAACAGTTCACCTTGGATGCATACACGTGTTTCCAACTCCGGACTTGTCGAACCACTATCTGAACATGAACGAACCCTGAATCGTAGACTTCGTCAACAAAACAGGAGAGTTCCATTTGAACGAAGAAACGAACGACATGAACAACCAAGAGTTATCTACCTACCCATTCTTGATATCAATTATTTCCGTCACTTTCTGAATATTCTTGGAAATTACAACCTAATGGATGATGAACCCATGTGGGCTGCCGACCGTGTTGTCGCTCCAACTCCCGGTTCCGCAATCACTGTTCCTAAAACCGAAAACGAATTCGCCATTAAAGGTAACCACTTGACTTTCGTCAAAAGAAACCAATTTGATGGTAGAATTAAAACTGATCCACACAAACACATTCACGAATTTCTCGGTATATGTGACATGTTTAAATACAAAGACACCAAAAATGAAGTCGTCCGCCTAATGATGTTTCTCCTATCACTTACGGGTGAAGCAAAAACTTGGCTGGATGAACTCAACGAGGGAACTATTGAAACATGGGATGAACTTCGAACCGCTTTTATTATAATATTCTTTCCCCTAGCCTTATTCGATCGAATCCTAGGAGAGATCCGAGCCTTTTCCCAACATGAAAGCGAAACTCTAACTGATGCTTGGCTCCGTATGAAAGAAATGCTCTGGAATTGCCATGGTCACAATCTCACCAAAGGCAATATCATAAAATTCTTTTATCACGGCCTTAATGAAACAACCCAAGAAGTTCTTAATTCCACAGCTGGTGGTATTTTCTTATATAAAACACCAAATCAAGCTTATCAACTTCTCGAAGACAAAGTCTCACTTAAGCTTGATTGGGCTAAAAACCAAAAAACAAAATCATCTCTAAAGAAAACTGTAGCTTTCGCCGATGAAGGAAGCACCATTTTTGATACTGACAAAATTATGGCACGAATGGATGCCATGACCATGAAAATGGACGCTCAGTACAAAGAAATCCAATCTCGTTCAAATCACTCGACCCCTGATTGTAACGACGATGACACACCTATGTCGCGCGAAGAAGGAGCAAAATTCATGCAAACCTTTCGACGTACACGGTTTTACAATGATTACCGCGACCGTGATTCAAATCGCTATAATTGGCGTTCTAGCGGAAGAAACGATTATAACTGAGACTACTATCGATCCAATTATGATGATAAACCCGACCTTCAAATAAAATTAAGTGATTTCATAAAAGCTCAACAATCAACGAACTATTTTGTCAAAGATACGTTTATGGATCTAAAGACTAAGCTCGAAACAACAACCAAAAACCATCAAGCCTCGATTCAAAAATCAGCAATCTGCTCGACCTTCTGGATCTCTTCCTAGTAGCACTCAACCAAATCCAAAAGGTAGCTCATCTAAACCATACCAACCATCGCAAGCTCGAAATGAGCATGTAAATGCCATATTTACACGAAGTGGTAAAACCTATGACCCACCCACCAACCCAAATGATCAACAAAATGATTCTGAAACTCCTATCAATTTCGATAGTGAGGATGAAGATGAAGAATCTACACCTTAACGGTTGAGGCTCAACCTAAAACTCAAACCCCAAAACCAGTCAAAGAAACTCCGATGCCTAAACCTTACAAACTAAAGATACCATATCCTCAACGCCTTCGAAAAGAGAAAATGGAAGCTCAATATGGTAAATTCCTCGATATGATTCGAACCGTTCGAATCAACGTACCTCTTGTCGATATTTTAGCAGGAATGCCAGATTATGGCAAATTTTTCAAAGAACTTGTTAGCAACAAACCCAAACTTGAACAAATCTCATTCTCTTTCTTAAGCGATGAAAGTTCAGCTATGATCCAAAACAAAGTTCCACCCAAACTCGGAGACCCCGGAAGTTTCCTTATTCCATGTACCTTCAGCAAAACTTTCTCATGTAATGCTTTAGCCGACCTTTGTGCTAGCATTAATCTTATGCCATATTCTCTATACGCTAAATTATCTCTCGAAACTCTCAAACCAACTAAAATGAGCGTAAGATTAACCGACCGATCATTCCAATACCCTATTGGAATAGCTAAAAATATGCTAGTCAAAGTTGGTAAATATACCTTTCCTGTGGATTTTGTTATTCTCGAAATGAAAGAAGACGCTAAAGTTCCTCTTATATTAGAGAGACCTTTTCTTTATATTGCTGACGCGTTATAGAAAAACAACTCAACCTTGGAGTTGGATCTGAATGAATGATCTTTCATATCGATTATGCGATGAAACACTCATATTCAAACGATGATACATGTTTTAGCATTGACGTCATTGACGAGATCTTAGAAGAATATTTCGATACGTTTCTCGATGAAGGAAGCTCGATCCTTTATTTCATCGAGGGAACTATTCTCGAAGAAAAACTCTTTGTTGGATTCGATGAATTTATGGCTATGAGTATCGAAGAAAACTCTGAAACTGAATTCGATAAAGAAGAAGTACCATTCAAAAAAATCACCTTTAACACCGATTATAAAATTAAGACATCTCTTGAAGAACCTCCTTCGGATCTTGAACTCAAACAACTTCCTAAACATCTAGAATATGTATTCTTTTCTTCCTATGATCATATCATCTCAGCTCTCAGAACAAAACAAAAATAAACTCGTATCCGTTCTTAAAAGACACAAGCAAGCCTTTGCTTGGAAAACAACATACATTCCTGGAATCTGCCCATCTTTCTGTAAACACAAAATACAACTCTTAGAAGACAAGAAACCAGTTGTTCAAAAACAAAGAAGATTAAATCCAAATATGCAAGAAGTAGTTAAAAAAGAAATCGTAAAACTCCTCGATACTGGTTTTATTTATCCAATCGCCAATAGCCCTTAGGTAAGCCCCATCCACTGTGTACCCAAGAAAGGTGGTATTATAGTAGTCACGAACGAAAAAGATGAACTTGTCCCAACAAGAACCGTTATGGGTTGGCGAGTATGCATTGATTATCGTAAGCTCAATGAAGCAACAACAAAAGACCACTTTCCATTGCCATTCATGGATCAAATGTTAGAAAGACTCGCAGGAAATAAATACTTCTGTTTCCTCGATGGTTTTTCTCGATATTTCCAAATCCCGATCGATCCTATGGATCAAGAACAAACAACATTCATTTTCCCTTTCGGAACATACGCTTACAGGCGAATGCCTTTCGGTTTATGTAATGCTCCTGTTACTTTCCAAAGGTGCATGTTAGCCATCTATTATGACATGATCAAAGAATCAGTAGAAGTATTCATAGACTATTTATCCGTCTCTGAAAACTCATTCAATAATTGTCTAAATAATCTCGATAAAATGCTTCAACGTTGTAAGGATACAAATCTTGTCCTTAACTGGGAAAAATGTCACTTCATGGTTAAAGAAGGAACTCTGCTTGGACACAAAGTGTCCGATGCAGGCTTTGAAGTTGACAAAGCCAAGATTGATGTAATATCTAAACTTTCACCCCCTACTAATGTCAAAGGCATTAGAAGTTTTCTGGTACATGCTGGTTTCTACCCACGTTTCATTAAAGACTTCTAAAAAATTGCCCATCCTCTAACCAATTTACTTGAAAATGATACTCCATTCGAATTCAATGACGAATGTCGCAAAGCATTCAATTTGTTAAAAGAAAAACTTATGTGTACTGTAATCATGAGCCCAAATTGGAATCTTCCATTTGAGCTAATGTGTTATATAAGTGAATTCGCAGTTGGAGCGGACAAGTTACTCACCGTTTCTCAACATTCTATCACCCTCAAACGAGCGGACAAGTTGAAAATACAAACAGAGCCCTCAAAAGAATCCTTGAAAAAATAGTGAAAAACAATCCCGCTGTTTAGTCAAGAAAACTTGATGATGCTCTGTGGGCCTTCAGAACCGCTTACAAAACACCCACTGGAACTACACCTTATAATTTTTATACGGTAAAAACTGCCACCTACCGTTTAAAATTGAACACCGTGCATATTGGACACTGAAAAACTGTAATCCTGATCTCATCGCCGCTGATGAGAAAAGAATGTTTCAGTTACATGAATTAGACGAACTACGCCATCAGGCATATAAAAATTCTCGTCTATACAAATCAAGAATCAAAGTTTGGCATGACAAAAACTCAAAATAAGAAAAGAAATCAAAAACAGAAACAAAGTGTTGTTATTCCAGTTTAAATATAAATTCAAACAACCGAAACTCAGATCTCGATAGCTTGGACCATATGTGGTGAAACATCAATATCTACCCAGATATGTTGAACTATACGGTAAAGATGGCAAGACGTTCATTGTTAACGGCCAAAGACTCAAGCTCTATCACGAAGAAGATGACAACAATGAGAAAAGGGAAGACCTCACTCTCTTCTTTCCCAAAGAATGAACCACCGAAGTACAAGTCTAGCTAATGACTCTCTTAAAAACTAAGCGCTTCTCGGGAGGCAACCCGTGCTTTATCTTAGTGTGGAGGAGTCCCTCCTTAAAAAAGAAAAAAAACAAAAAAAACAAAAAAACCCCTAAAAATATTTTCTTTTTCTATGTTTTGTTTGTTTATTTTTGCAGGTAGGATATCTTAAACCAGAAAATTATGGCGTTAGCTCAAGGATAGCTTTCTCGTAGCTACACTATATTATGCCCCGAGAAGTACCGTTTTCCCTTAATTTTCCTTATTTTTTTTATATTTATTAGTTCTTAAATTGAGGGCAATGTTCAACTTAAGTGTGGAAGGAAGCCAAATAGGAAAAATTAAATATATCATTTCCCTTCATGATTGCCCTACAATCTTTTCACATTTTAACTAATATTTTATAAAAATTAATATATAGCTTTTCTTCCAAAAATTAAAAAATGTATACACTTAGTAAGGCAAATCCTACTCGGATTGACATCATAACTAGCACAAAAATCAGTCCAATAAATTGTGAGGTATATTCTAGCCTTTGATGCATATCTTTTGCGTATTTTATGACAGTGCCAATAATTTGGTAGCTTCAGAACTTGTGCTTGATTATCATTTACTAGACCGCGATGCGGTTAATTTATACACATTATCGTATGATAAAAGGTAAAATAATCCCCATATAATCCCGCTATCTGCAGCACTCGCTTTTAGTGCTAAAACTCTCCTAGAGAATCTCAAGAACAACGTGCTCAAAGATTAAAGTTCTGTGTCAGCCTTAGTTGTCATTGTTATAAGCATATGGTATTAAAAAAAAGAAAAAAAAAGTCATAAAGTTGTTATAAGGCTCCGATTTGGCACATGAAATCATTATATATCATACTCATCCACATCATTATCACGTTTTGCCTTTTTGAGATTTTTTCTAGGTGCTCACGCCGCAACGGGCATGTATATGTGTCTTGTACAAGCCTATGGTAGCTATCTAGATTATGTCCGTGCAAAATTGAGTGAATTCACAAATATAAAACCCTATCTGAGTGACTTGAGTGAATAAACAAACACATCTCCTATGTAAGGTGCTTTATTATGTGTCTATGCTTGAAAAGTTATAAAACCAGTAAACTCTTATAAAAAGATAATTTCTCCATGTCCACGATAAATGATTTTTATTTTCTCGCTTTGATTGCTTGAGGGCAAGCAATAGCTAAATGAGAAGGGATTTGATAACGCCTTAATTATACATGTTTTAAGCGGCGTTTTTGTATATATTTATATCATTTCTTGTGAAATTTTGATACTTAATAGCATGAAATATGTGCAGGTTCACTTGAAGACTGTCCGTGCTCAAAATGTTCAAAATACAAGTGTTTATACCCATTGGAAGCAAAGTTAGAAGAAAAAGAAATAATAAAGTCCAAAAATACCGAGAAGTGCACCGCACTTATATATTTGTGCGCCTTACTTATCAACGAAATAAATGAAGTCAGTTAATACTCGAAGTGCACTGGTTTTTCCTGAAAGTTCGCCGCACTTGCTCTATGCATTAATGAAGATTTAACTGACTTAGGCCGAAGTACACCGCACTTATATATTTGTGCGCCGCACTTCAGGCCTTGACCAACCTATGAATAGAGAGGACTTTCTCTCATTTTCACACAAACTTCAAAAAAACAATTCTCTCAAATCTCTTCATCAATCCCTGGATTTTAACTACAAAATTCTGGCGAAGGCGAAGACTATTTATAGCATTTAACTATAATACGGTTTAGGAAGATTTGATACTTGTAAACGGGTGGTATTTTGATCCATTTCCTATCCGAATCTCGTATGTTTCTTGTCTATCTATTTAACTTTGTCATAATGAACTCCGTAGCCATGAAAGGCTAAACCTCTTATGACTACACGATGATGTTAATATAATAAATAAGCATTTGGTATTATTGCGATCTTGTTAATCTTAAGATTATGTTGAAATTCTATCGTGTCCTATCTTATCAACTTTGTTCATCAACTTTGATCGTATACGCATAACGGTATAGGTTGAGAGGCTCGTACTAAAGATTTGTCTATGATCTTTATCGTTTGGTTGGAGAAATCCACTCACGTTGATTGATAAACAAAATAGATTTGATATAATAGTAACTTGATTATTTGAGTGACACATTTGATTAAGTTAACGAATATAAGTCTTAAGTTAAAACAAGTTGATTTTTGAAAGCGGTTTTTGACGAGAAAACCTTTTTATAAGTTAAAGTTCTAAATCTGAGATTGTAATTATTACCATTACTTAGAAATTATATGAAACTATCCAAGTAGTCATTCTTCTTTATTATTGATCCCATCATCAAACATATCTTATTTGAAAAAGTTGTTAAAGTTTGTCTTAAAACTTGTGATTATACGAACATAATCAAATCCTTGTGGACGACATGGTCTTACCTGAAATATTATACTACATACATGAGTTATACTTTACCCGTGTGTTTCCATCTAATAATCGGTAATTCTAGTCTTATAAATTTAAAGCTTTTGAAACACATCACGAACCAACAATATCAAATATAGTCTATTAAGTATCGAAAGTTCATATAATCTATAACATATATAAAAGAAGGTTTTGAAAACCTGATCTTGCCCCAAAATTCTAAAACAATGACACCTGTATATTTATTTTTAATCATCGGCTTATATTAATCTATCTTCTCTTTCTGCATTTAATGTAAACAAAGCCTCTAAACAAAAAAAACTACCCTATTTCTCTCATCAAATCCTAAAACCGTAACCTGGTGTGTTGTAGTGAGGTGTGTGATTTTATGATTTTAAGTTTTAAATTTATATTTTGCCGACTTTACCAAAAACAACACTTTAACTAGCAGTGTACCCGGTCAGATGAGAGTTTCATGGTAAGTAGGGCGTCGATCACTAAGAGCGAGAAACAATCTTTCAATTTATTAATATTTTGGTTATCTAAACTAAGTTAATTCTATTCTATGCTAAACCTATGTTAATCCTAAATCTAACGGATAAAGGGGTTTTCAGCCTGAGAGACTGGCACGGGTTTTGTGGTGACTAAAATCAATGTAAGATACTAAAACTCACACAAGCAAATTGACAGAAGATAAAAGAGCGATCCAGCCAAATATAAGAAAACTGTATTAACCATTATTAATCCAATCAGAACGCTGGTTTGTTTATTTAGTGCAATGATTACTTATCTCGATGCGGCATATCATTCTTAAGACTTAGGCGGTACTTATTCCTAAGACCTAGATACGAAGAATCCTGTCACAATTAAACGTATCCGCATAAAGCATCCTTATTTGCTTATTATAATCTATCTTAGGGATTAAAGCAATGGTGTTCTTGTTAAACCCTAGCTCATAGAGACTTAACCCACTTATTGCTTAAAGGCAATTCATACACTAGTTGTCCACTAACCAAGTCTTTGCCAATTAATTGAGAACGTACTTGTTGATACCAAGGGTTACCAGCCGGTCCAACTAAGCTCACAATCTAAGGGCAAAGATAGGTTATTATTTGTGATCTTGTTGGTCTAGATATATAAATCACTATATGGAGAGCCATCCCGGCATCTAGATTACTTGGTCCGTATCACTAGATCCAGTTGAATGATAGGTCGCATACAAAAGCACGTAAATAAGTATAAACTGATAAACATTGTGGAAAACGTAGAGGGGGGGGGGGGTGAATACGTTTCTGATTAAAATCTAAAAAAACATTTGTGTCAAATCTCCGATCAATCGCGACATAATATGAAAAGTACCAAATATGATTTATGACTATATGAAAGCATAGAATAACCAAGTAGTCACAACATAATTCACAACACAATCACAAGCATAAAATAAATAGAGAGCGATAAATAAAATAAAGAGCAAACCGAACATGATGATTTATAGTGGTTCTACTCTTTTTCTCCTCTGAAAATTGACTTTTGTGGTTTAGGTATCGAGAATATGATTTAGCATACTTAAAACTCGTTTTTGAGTTTTCTATTTATAAGGTATGGAGTCGGTGTCGATACGGCGTATCCAAGGTCTTGGATACGGCGTATTTGGTGTTTCTTGGAGTAGGGATCACGTTTGATATCTTCCAGAATATTCACATACTATATTTCCAATAAGGCGTATTGGTCTTCTCTGGATACGGCGTATTGATCATGTGGTCTTCGTCTTTGGTGAGTGTAGGCACAGATACGCCGTATCTTCCTTGATGGATACGGCGTATTGTTGTCAGAACAGTAATCTTCAAAATATCTTTGTTTAAGCTCCAGAATGCGTGCATTTTAGTCAAGTTTCACCAAGTACTCCATAATTACTGCAATTCTCAAATACAAACGATTAAGTAACAATTCTTTGCAATAATCATACAAAATGGGTCAATTACATGGGATAAATGATGCTATAAAATAGACGTTATTTGATGTCATCAATAATTATATGACTGGACCCTTTTTTTCCTATAACACGAGTGAGTTGAGATTAATATAAACTTAAAATTATCTAAAGATCTAATTATCAATCACAACTACATTTTTTCATCAAAATAAAAAAAACTCATTTTTCCCCTCTTTTTTAAAAATAAAATATCTTGCAAATGGTAAATCGTCAAGCGACAAAAAATACATCATCGCGGCGAGTGTTTTTTATCTTTCAGTAGACGTGCATTTCGATATACTTTCGACGGACTTTTTTTCGATTTTTTTTCCAGTTACGTCTAAAAAAATCACTTGTGAATTGTGATACAAATCACATGTGGTATCATAATATCACATTTGATTTCATAAAATCGCATGTGATTTTAAATAACAAATCACATGTGATTTTTCCTAACGTAACTGAAAAAAATTAAAAAAAATCTTCGAAAGTATATAGAAGTGCCTTTCTATAAAAAGATGATTTAATTCTCGTCGCGATGATATGATTCGTTTTGTGTCACGATTAATGCTTTGTGAGATATTTTAAAATTTAAAAAAGGTGAAAGTGGTTTTTTATAATTTGATAAAAATAATTGTTAAGATTTTTTTTTAACGGCAATTTTTAAGATTGGTTCATGGAATATTTAATAAATTTTAGAGGAGATAGGTATAAAAGACTTCTCTTTCTCTGAGATGAGATCAATGTAGATTCAATATTTATCAAAGATTCAATGGACCAATCATAGCCACTCATTTTACTTTCCACCTCTTTTTTAAAATTAAAATATCTTGCAAACGGTAAATCGTCAAACGACAAAAAATACACCATCGCGACGAGAATTAAATCATCTTTCTATAGAGGGGCACTTTGATATACTTTCGACGAACTTTTGACGAACTTTTTTTTTGATTTTTTTTCAGTCACGTCTGAAAAAATCACATATGATTTGTATCAGAATCACATGTGATTTAATAAAATCACATATGATTTGTGATACAAATCACATGTGATTTTACAGAATCACATGTGATCTTTCTAGACGTGACTGAAAAATAAAATTGAAAAAAATGGTCGAAAATATATCAAAATGCCTCTCTATAGAAAGATGATTTAATTCTCTGTGCAATGAATGTTATTCATTTACGTAAACGATGAAACGGTTTTTGTGAGATATTTTAATTTTAAAAAAGAGATTAAAGGAATTTTTATTTAATTTGATTTAAAAAATACAAAGTTAGGGATTGAATCTTTAGATCATGATAAAAAAAAGATTTTTTTATTGAACTCCTCATTCACTTATGAGTATAAGTGGGCGTTACTATTTTTTCTGTCTGAAAATTAGTTCACTGCTAGATTAATAATTCTGTCTGGAAATATCCTGTTTCTTTTTCATCCTGAATGAGAATCTTAAAAACCTAAATGGCTGATTTACCCTTGTTTTTAAAATTCCGAACAATGATCACGTATTGAAAACCAAAAGAATAAAAAAATCAAGTATAAATGATACATAATCAAGCTTCAATTAGTACAAATTTCCAAAAACTTAAGACAACTCCATCTAAATAGGGAATTTAAAGGAGGGAAAAAACTCGTAACTTTTATACACATACAAAGATAAGGTAATAAAGTCGACATAAAAAAAACATGTTGGAGGGATAAAAAAAAGTAGAGACGACAATTCAATGGTTAGCATGAGGAGTAAGGCGGCGGATTAGAATGGTATGTTAGTTGCCATGGGAAGTAGGTAGGGGTGTGCAACGTTCGGTTTTTATAAAACCAAAAACCGAAATTGTTCGGTTTTTGGCGGTTCGGTTTTTTCGGTTTATCATCGGTTTCGGTTCGGTTTTTCGGTTTATAACCGTTTGTATTTGAGCGTGACTAATTTATACCACCAAACTTGTTTTACGTAGAAAATTATTTATTCTTTTTTATTTTTTTGTCAATTTGAGCCTAATAATAATGTTCATCTCAAATGACACACACCCACATGCAAATGAACATACACATAGTATAATCATTGTTGCATATATAATGATAATATTTTCAAGTAAACGCATGTATACAACATACATGTTATATAAGCGTTGAGATAAATATATTATAATTTCAACCAAAAAATAATTTTGGATTAATAAATTATATATATATAGTTATTTATTTATATTATATTAATTATATAATAAAACCGGTTCGGTTCGGTTTTTACGGTTCGGTTTTTGGACGAAAACCGAAACCGAACCGAATTTTTCGGTTTTTGAAAAAAGTAAAAACCAAACCATCGGTTTCTAGTTTCGGTCGGTTTTTTCGGTTCGGTTTTTTTCGGTTTTCGGTTTGGTTTCGGTTTTTTCGGTTTTTCTGCTCACCCCTAGAAGTAGGTGTGGTAGAGCCGAAGATGTTAAAAACAGGTAGGTTATGTTAGGAGAATAAAGAATAAAAGAAATATGTGTGGGTGAATTCGTGATTCAGGATCCTGGATGGAAACAACCTTCTTTTTAACACCCTTTTAGAAACAGGATTTACTTTCGTATTAAGCAAAAAAGAAACAATCTTTTTCCTGGTTGCATTAAGAAATGTTTCTATTTCGTCACGTGTCTGTCTCTTTAAAGCACATTTTCGAAATGATGCAACTATTCACTAATTATAAGAGAGAAAAATTTAAGAATCACAAAATTGTTACACAAAAACATCTACAGAATTACATGTCACAAATTAGATGATAAGTTATTGTATAAATATATTTTAGAGTTAATTTCATAATTCGTCCCTAAGGTTTGTCGGGTATAACGGATTTAGTCCCTCCGAAACTTTTTTAACGGATCCAGTCCCCAAACTTTTGACCCGTATCGGGTTTAGTCCCTCTGACTAACTTTTGTTAGTCAATCCCGTTAAGTAGGCAAACTAGAATTTGAGGGGGTATTTTCCGTCTATTCCATAATTTGGCGCCCATTTAGGCATATTTATAAACTTTCAGTAACAAATTCATCCCCAAATTTGTATTATTTATTAATACCCACCCACAACCAGGACCACCCCCCCAAGAACCCTAAATCCCCAATCCAATTACATCCTCACTTTCATTAACACAATTAGGAAGAAGTCCGGTAAGTGTTTGAATGTGCGAATCCTCACTTACATCCTCAATGCTGTGTCAATGGAGGGTTCGGAAAAAGGGACAAGAAGCAAATCCATATGAAGATTATAGTAACGTTTTTTGTCATCAAATAGGTTTTAATAATATTCAAATTTGAAACCCTAATTTTGAATTTCTCGTTTTTATCAACAGAAAGGGGGGGGAAAGAAGAGTTTTTCCACGGGGTTGGGGGTTTAGTGTATTTTGTCTAAAGATTAACCATGGAGGTACATTCAACACCACCTCCTATGACTCTTACAAGGGTGAAAGGGTAAATTGGGTTGATGAAATAGATTCAGAATACTTTTTTTCTATAGTGGAAGTTAACTAGTATGCTTGCAAGAGTTAGGGTATGAAAATCCTTGTATGGCTATTAGTATAAGAAACCTAACTCGAGCTAAAAATGGTCTAGTATAATAAGATTTTGATAAAGAAGTGTATTAAATGCTAATGTATGTTTGATAATTTAAGGTATATAGAACTGTACATTGACGATACTGTTAAAAAACAACATGTTTTTTAACACAAGAGCCTTTGCTACAATTATTTATGGACTCACCTGTATGTAGTACTGGTAATGAGTCAGAGGTTGATGTATTGAGGGATGAGTATTAATGGAGTCCTTAAAAAAGTTGCAAAATAAAAATCTAAAAAGGTCAACAGTCTAGTAGGAAAAATTAGGGCAATCAGTCGGAATGGTACATGGTAGTGAGAATGTTTCCAGGTAGTGCTTCTTGTTCAAGATAGTGAAGACAGAGACTATTTTGTGATGAAAGAACTTTGATAAGGATGTAGATGTTGAGATGCTAAGTTTAAAGAGACACACGTAGATCCTGGGGTAGAGATGGATAGATGGTAAAGAGAATGTGTTATAGGAGAATGAAGTTTTTGAGTAGAATAGTTGATCATGAGGTAATTTGATAGATGGAATTGATTTCAGCTTAAGGTGTTAGGAGAAAAGCATTAAGAAAGTTGCTAGTATGATAAGGCAAAACAGGGAAACGGAGGAAGAGTTTATAAAGGAGGAATTCTTTCTAGGTAGAACAGTTTGCACTAGTAATCTAGTAAAGGATAAAGTCACTAGATACTAGTGGAACAAAAAGACAATTATCCTTGAAAAAAATGACAAGCTAAGGTAGAGGTTGTTGTAAAGGCCAAGTTCCAGATTTTGCTAACAATGACATGGGAAGTGTTATACCTTTTACTGGTGATCAAAATGGCCCAATAAGTAAAGTAAAGCCCAAGTCCATTTCTAAGAAAGAGAAAGTGGCAAAACCTATGGGGTGGTGGGGGGGGGGAATCTTAAGCTAGGTCCTTTAGGCTATCAAGTGTCCAAGTTGCCATGAGACACCAAGAAGTCAAAACCCTTAAGGATACTCACACATACTACAATCAAGAATAGAATCAAATGCATAACAGCAACTTTTATTGCGATATCAAACAACATAATCAAATTCAAACACTACATTTCAGAATCACGTTTTATAACAACTGATTATCTGATTATCCGTTTTCAAAATGCGTAATTTATTTTCAATAAGTAATCTCAAACACCCCCTAAGATCACCCTTGCTAAAGCATAATCTATTTAAAAGGTTTTTCTAACTTGTGTCATGTGACACAAGCTTAGAGCATTGAATAAACTCAATTATTTCTTAAAAAAAACTTGATTTTTTATATAAAACAATGATAAATTTGATAAACATCGTTAATTTAAAAAATTATTAATATCAACTAACATGTAAATATGATAATTTCACTTTAATTAATGCATTAAAGCTTATGCCATCATGGACAAATTAAAAAAAACCATATTCAAAATTCCATTCAAATTAACACTAACATTTCTCATAATGTTCAAAGTGAATTTTAGAGGATCTCAATCTTTAATTAATATAATTGATTCAGTTAACCTAAATTGAAAATAATGACATTATAATAATGATTATGTTTTTGGTTACACAACTTATTAATGTATATTGAACGAGGGGGTTGCCCGCGCTCCGCTGCGGGGGGTTTGCAACCCCCTTTGTCAGTGTGTTTTGTGGTCAGATATAGGTGCCCATTCACTAAAATGAGTTTCAAGTTCAACATTTCAAGAGTGTTTCAATAAACATACAAATAGATCAAACAAAACATGTATGATCATTATACATTTTTAGTGATCTTTTCTAAATTTTAATATAAGTATCCAAGTCATACTAACACCAATATGTTTTAACATCATGAGGAGTATGATCCCAGTATTAATAAATAAAGAAAGTCAAACTTGTTAAAAAATGAGAAAATCCAAAAATATTAGTTGTAGTTAGTGTAAATTCAGAAAATGGTGAAAACGGGGCTTACATGTTTACTTCATAACATTGCGTGAGGACACACAATACCTTAGTTTGGGGGATTTGATAAGTGCTTAATTACACATATCTTTTACCTCTAAAAACGAGCTTAAATGACCAAAAACAGACAAAAACTGCCAAATATATGTTTGTTTTGCATTTGTATTGTGCAGGAAGTGGATATCAACAAAAAGACAGAAAACCAAGCCAAAATGACAAAACTGAGCATGGAATGGAAAAGACTGTGCAAAATCAAGGCCAAAGACCAAAAAAAAGTCAAAGTCAAAGTCAATCCAGAAGAATCAACAGTCAAACCGGAGCCGGAACTGAAGAATACTATTGGATGCAATCTTAACCCATCTGATGGGCCGGGAAAGCCCAATAGTATAACTATGAAGACTGTGAAGACCAAATGGGCCCTCAATCAATTTCAACAGCCCATTTGTGTGCAATTGACAAAGACTGTGAAGACTTTGAAGGCCCAATCCTAGCCCAGTTACAGCCAATCTCAGCCATTGTACACACAAAACCCACTTCATAACCTTATTGGGCTTGAAAAAGCCCAATAACCAAACCTGTACCTTATTGGGCCCAAACCCAAACCCAGTGGGCCCAATACAAGCCCAAACACAAAACCCAAACCCAACAAAAGCCCACAATTCTTTTTATAAAACTTTAGGGGCTAAATTGCCAATTTTAAAAGTTGTTTTATAATTAAAAAATGGTAAAAAGAAACCAGGGACCAAAACTGCCAAATGGCTATTTTTATACCCTTTTTAAACACAAGGGGCAGTTTTGCAATTTTTCAAACCTTTCCCTTATTCTTTTATATAAAAAAACAGCAGGGACCAAATTTGCAATTCCCATAAACCTTCTTTATTTCTGCTGTTATAAACTAGAGGGACCATTTTTGCAATTTACCAAAACTCTTCTATTTCTCTTTTGTTATAAAACACAGGGGCCAAAAGTATCACTTTCCAAACTCTATTTATAACTGTTTTGGGGCTGAAATGAAATGAATAATGAAAGAAAGATGGAGGGCCATTTTTGCCTCTTCCCTATCGGGACACACGAGGGTGTTGAGGGGGAGGATGCGGGGGGTGGGGGAGTTAGTTTTGGGCAGGCGGGGGTAGAAGGGGGTTTGCTGTCGGTTGTTATTGTTGTTTTAAGTTATTGGAGTTTTATGGTTTATGTCGTGGATTTGAGAACAACCTGGATTTTGTATTTTCATGTTTTGTATTTTTTTTTTTCTATACCACCTCTTCCCACAGTTTCTAGGCCATACCACTATCCCTAGTACACTTCCCAGCTCACTCTAACCATTTCCCACCTCCCCATTACCCCTATAATTTTTCCAGGTTGGCAACACACAAAATCCCGAACCCCATGAATGGTGAGATGATGTAACAAGAATAATGGAAGGCTAGGATTGCTGGAGAGACATTGCACACTCACAACAAGCTCATCCCAAGTCCAAGAATGCATTTTGGACATCTATAAAAGAAGAAAGAGCAAGCCGAAAAAAAACCACATACACCACCCTTTTTTATATACGTTTTAGTGTAATTTTACTTTTAAAAGTCTTTTATCAAGCATTTTAGTGTAATCCAGTTCATTTGAAAAGCTTATGCTGTAATTCATTCAGTTTTAATAAAAGTTAAGAATTTCTTGTTATTTTAATGTTCGAAATTTAAAGTTTAATGTTAGTTGATTATATCTGTTTAAGTTGTTTTAAAAAGTGTTAAAAGTGATCAAACTTCACTTATTATATTTTATCTCAGCTTTCATTTCACTAAAAAAGGATAAAAACCCGAATTCATACTTTAAAGGGGTGTTTGGCACTGACTTAAAATGGGTCAGTTTGAGCACCACCATGGGTCAAAGGCACTCAGCCATTCTTGGCTGAGTGTGTAGGCTCATTTAAGCCATTTCACTCACAAGTTTTAATTTAAAAATAAGTTTTTAAGGGTCATTTGTTTTTCATGCCAAAATTCATAAGTTTACATTGTGCTTAAAAGCTTAAGCTGTTGACACAGCTTAAGCACACCTTTGTTGTGTCATTTAAGTCATAAACTAGCCAAATAAAACACCCCTTGTTCTGTCCCTTTAAGTTCACCAAGTAAAAGTCAATGAATCTAAACCCCATTTCTTTGAAAACCTTGAACTTCCACCTCAAAATTCAGCAGGTTTAAGTCCATTTTAATACCCCAAACTTTGGAAATAAGCTCATATGCCACCATTGTTTATCTGTTTGGATTTTGTTTTGGCTAAAAAGCACCAATGTGCTTATTTCAATAGCCAAATTAAGCCCTAGCTCACTTCACTTATTCCCCTGGTGCTAGAACCAAATTCAGCCCCACTTTCTAGATTATTTAAAACTAAGCCTATGTTTTAGTGTTTTCCTTTATGTTGTTAGGTAGTTCTAGTAGGTTTAGCAGCTTATTTAATTTAGATTGCTTATTAGATTAGCTTAATAGTAGCTTAAAGTAGGCCTTTTTTTGTTTTTTATAAACTGTCAATATAGCTATTTTAAGGATTTAGCTTATTTTTGGGCCTTATTAGTTTTCCTTAGGCTTATATTCTAGGGAACTCCCCATAGCCTTATTAATGTCCCATAGTTGTAGTCTTTATATTGGCTGCTTAAATCCCAATAGAAAGAAAAAATTAACGCTCATAGCTTAATTAGCTTTGAGCCCCAAAAGCCTTAAGTTTTAGCTTATACTTAGTAGTAAATAGCATAAGTGCTTTCAAAAAAGGATCCCTGAGCCCCTTAACAACTTTGCTTTTATAGATTTTTGGATAATAAGCTGTTTGGACTTGCTTTGTAATCGGGGTACAACTCAGGGGACCATTAGTGTAAATTTCTCTTTATAGTTAACAATGTTTGTTACCTTGTTAGTATGTTGTTACCTCGTTAGTCCTTGCTTCCTTTCACTGTTAGTCCCTATATTAATCTGTGTTAGTTTATTTAATTTAATTAATTAAATTAGGTTAAATTTTAATTAGTTTAATTACTTTTTATTTATTCAGTAAAATTTGGGCATTTTTATATTTTTAGAATTGTTAACTTTTTATTTATTTAATTTTATTTTTTTAGAATTTTTATAACTTTTATTTTTTGTCTTTTTCTATTTTCTTAGTTTTAATTAGTTATTAATCTTTATAAATTCATAAAAAATCAGAAAATTAATACAAAATATTTTTCGTGTTATAAAATTTTCTTTTGTCATTTAGTGTCTAGGAAAAATATAAAATTTAGTGTAGGCTTAATTTTTCTTAAATTTCAGTCTTAGACCCGTTTTACCGAGTGCGTTTTACCGTTTCTTTTCGTTTAGCATTCAAAGACCTAGTTTGTCTAGTTTTTTTTTATTTTTCAAATTAAGTTAATTAGAATTTAATTTTGATTTTTAATTTAATTTAGCATTTATTTTCTTAATTTTTAGTATTTAGGTTTCCCGATACCTGATTCTGTTCCCCGTATTTTAGTATAGATTTAATTTTAGGATTTCCCTATAACTAATTTTGTTTCCCGTAGTTTTTAAGATCCCCATTTCCTATATCTGTTTCCCGTAGATTAAATTAGGTTTTATTTAATTAATTTTAGTTGTAATTATATCAGTGTTTGCCATCATATCTAAATATTATCCATCATTAATTTTCATCAAACCAGGAGTTACTTCTATTGCAGCCCTCCGTTGGGAATACGACCGGGAATATCTCTTCCGGAATCTTTTTTCTCATTGATTCTATCTTGTGTATTTTATCCTTTTGTGGAATTTGACCTTTTGCCTTGGTCAAGGGCATTCGGTTAGGATCTGTATTAGGGTTGCTATATAAGTGTATGCTAACCGCGAATCAATTTTTGGCGCCGCTGCCGGGGAGGCATTTGCTACGATTGTTATCCGACTTTGATCTGAACTTGTCTTATTGTTAATATATCATATTAAAAAAACACAAAAATATTTTTCTTTTCTTTTTATTAGTACGTATCATATAAAAATTAAAAAACAAAAAAAAAAAAAAATCAAAAATATAAAAAAATTGTCCATAAAAATTAAAATTCACTAATTGGTAAAATACCAAAATATAAATATTCTCCCATGGGGGTATTATCATAATAAGTTCCGGTGAACTCTGAGTGCCCAATCGATCCAAAGATTTAAAAAACCCCCTGCCTTCAGGTTGTCACTTACGATATACGGCTCACCTCATTCTGATTGACAAACTATAAAGTGGGTATAAGGAGGGTTGTTCCTAGGAACTACGACCCGAAAGGAGAAATAAGCTTCGCGCTATTCCTACTCCTCCGCTCACCTGTGCGTTTTTCATTCTGAGAGCTACCGTGAAGTAAGATCGATTATTTGCTTAAGTTGTCTATCTTTGTCCGTTTTAAAATAGATTGTGACTATATTTTTTAAATCCAAAAATAAAAAATTAAAAAAAAATTAGTGTAACTTCTTTTTTATTTCCATTTTGTGCATGCGCACTCTGATCTCAGTCCCGTGAGCAGCATCTCTCCACCAGAAGAAACCACCAGTTGTTATCGAACTATTGTATAGAATTACCCATTTCTGGAAGTCCTCCCCTGTAGAGCAAATGGCAAGACACTCGAAACTATGGCTCAATGGCTCCAAGCACCCAACCGAGGGGTACGAGGACGAAATCCTTATTCTGGAAATTGTGGCAAACAATTTCGCTGGGCACGGGTTAATCAATCTTGTCCAGAACACCAGATCTTTCGGTCATGACAAAGAAGACCCGCATGCTCATATCTCGTTACTTCAACAAGATCACTCCTACAATGAGGGTCCCCAATGTTCCATGCTACGATTACGCGTATGCTTTTTCCATTCTCTATCGGGGAGCAGCCGAATTTATGGCTAGAAAAAGTACCCCTCGATCATTCAAACCTTGGACGATCTTGTATCCAATTTCTCAACAGTTTTTCCCTCCCTATAAACGACGATCTTTGCAATGAGATCACAGATTTCAGCAAAGGTTCGATGCATCGTTTTATGAGGCTTGGGATGTTTCAATGATCTACTTAGGGCATGTCCACACATGGATTCTCAGAATTGCATCAACTTGATACCATCTATAATGCTTTGAAACGTAATGATCAAGAGTCATTGACTCCGCAACAGGTGGAAACTTTTTGGACAAAATGCCTCGCGAATGTCTTTAAAAATCATCGAGGCAAGTCCAGGTTCGACAAACACGAGCTAAGGCAGTTGTTGCCAAAGGTAAGTACGGAACTCTTCCACCCAAGCTGTTTCATCTGACGTTGCTGAATTAAGGATATTGTGCCGAGCATTGATCTTAGACAGAAGAACCCAAGCTTCTGCTCCAGCTCCAGACTCCTGCCACTCTGTCAAGCAGTTGAGCTAAGCTGTGTTACTTGTGGTGGTGCCATTCTTATCAGAACTCTCCAGCAAACTCTGGAATCGTTTATCGGTGACACATTGCTGAGTATGTGTCTCAAGCCGCATGAGATAATTACAAACAAGTAAGCTCCAATTTCCGACCTCAAATGGTGCAAATCATATTAGACCTCCAGGTTTTCCAACCGTTCAGGAACTCTCAAGCTATTATTGCTAACATTTCAATCGGGGGAATAACTTTACCTATACCGGGAGAGCAATTTCAACCAAACAGAGGTGGAAATTTTAACCAGTCCATTTAGTCAGAATCAAACTTCTTAGGACCCCAGGTTATTCAGTCTCAGCTTATCAAGCCCCCGTTCCTAGACACAGTGTCACAAGAACGATTTTGCCCAAATTCGTCTAAGGCTAATGATGCTATTCATGAGAAACATGCAAATAACTCCAAAACAGGTCAGAGCATGCAAATCGAAACAAACAAATTGATAATCAAATGGCAAATCTTGACTGATATGTTGGCTAAGTTTGTAACTGCAATACCGCTTCTTTACTTCAGGTCAGGTCCACTCCCTGGTAGACCAGTTTACTAACCTAGAGAAGACTTAAAGGGTAGTCACTACCCGACGCGGTGTTGATATACAAGGGACTCCATATTCCTACTTCTTCAGTAGTGAAGCCAATTACCGAGGTGACAAAGTACCAAGTGCACCCTTCTTGCTCACAATGTACGCACACGTCCAACTCCGGTAGGTCCTGAACCAATCACAAACTCCAGTTTTTGGAGCCATTGTATGCTCCTGTTATTGCTCCCGTGCCAAACACTAAAACCTTCGTTTCTCTTCCATTTCCTTCGAGAGCGTGATAATGAAAGAGGCTCGTAATCAGCTATATGAAAACAAATCGACAAATTCTTATGAAATCTTCAAAGAGATGAGTTTCGAGATTAGCTTTACGGATGCTCTTGTTTTGATGCCCAAATTCGCTCGGACGCTAAGAACCCTTACTTGGGAATAAAGAGAAACTTTCTGAAGTGGGCTGAACTTCCAATGACCCTGTCTAGCTCGAACTTCGTGAATGAACATTGTTCGGCGGTTCATCTTGACAAGTTACCAGAAAACTTAGAGACCCCGGCAAGGTCCTGATTCCTTGTGAATTTCCAGGATGATGAATGTTAGCATTAGCCGATCTCGGTGCTGGCTTAATCTAATGCCTTTTTCAGTCTGGGAAAAGCTTTCACTCCTGATCCTTACTCAAATTGCTTGACACTCGAACTTGCGGATCAGATCAATTTCTAAACAATGGGAATGCAAAAGGGGGGTGGGGGGTGGGGGTGGGGGGGGGGGAGGATAAACCATCCTTTCCGTTAAAGTTAGTGTTTTTCATATACAGCCGACTTTCGTGGTTGTAGATTATTGAGAGACCCCCGAGTCCCTATAATTCTCGGGAGGTGCTTCTAAAGACAGTCGTGCCTTTGATTGATGTGCACAAGGGTGGCATTGACTCTTAGAATAGGAAGTGAAGCCTTCACTTACAATTTGATCAGATTCGTGATACTCGGCCAATTCACTACTGACGCAAACAAGATTGACGTCTAAGTATGGCTTGTGAGGAATACTCTCAAGAAGTTCTTGGTTTTACTGATATAATCGCGAGTGGAAATTCCACTCCGTATGATGATCCAATTGTTGCTACTTCTTCTCCTACCCTAACTCCATTTGGGGATAGTGATTTTCTTGCTCCGACAGGAAGCCGACTCTTTCCTTGGTCTAGCAGATGGACCGGATTGTCCAGCATATAATCCATTCTACTATGATCCTGAGGGGGACATCCTGCTTCTAGAAGCAATTTTGAACAGTGAACCACCACCCCCACTCCCAAATCATAAACAATATATGCCTGGAGGTAGGAAAGAGCTCAAACTCTGTGAAGCTAAAACCATTGAACCTTCCGTTCATGAACCTCCCGAGGTTGAACTCAAGGAACTGCCTCCCCATCTCGAGTATGCATTTTTGGAGGGCGACAACAAGTTGCCCGTCATTATTGCTAAAGAGTTGGATGTTGAGGAAAATCCGCTTCATAGGTGCTAACGTCCCCCCCCCCCCCCCCCCCCCCCCCCCCCCCCCCCCCCCCCCCCCCCCACTCCCACAAGCAAGGCTCTTCGCTTGGAAACATTCATCTGACTTCAGGTATCAACCCGGATTAGTACCCATCAAGATTCTTATGGAAGAGGACTATGCACCAGCAGTCCAAACATCAAAGAAGAGTAATTCAAAAAATCCATGATTTATTAAAAGGAGGTTGAAAAACTTCTCGAAGCTGGATTGATTTACCCTATCTCCGACAGTCCCTGGGTTAGCCCGGTACATTGTGTACCAAAGAAGGGAGGAATAACTGTGGTATGAACGAGGAAAAATGAGTTGATTCCAACTCGTTTGGTTACCGGATGGCGGGTGTGCATTGACTATCGTAAGTTAAATGAAGCCACCCGCAAAGACCACTTCCCTCTACCGTTCATGGACCAAATGCTTGAGAGATTAGCGGGGAATGAATACTACTGTTTCCTCGATGGTTTCTCCGGTTATTTCCAAATCCCCATTGACCCCCGTGATCAAGAAAAAGACTACTTTTACTTGCCCATACGGAACGTTTGCCTACCGTCGCATGCCTTTCGGCTTATGCAATGCTCCAGGCACGTTTCAACGATGTATGTTAGCAATCTTTCATGACATGGTTGAGAAGACGATGGAAGTCTTTATGGACGACTTCTCGGTCTTTGGAAATTCTTTCCAAAACTGCCTCTCCCTTTAGACCACAGGTTCAAAGGTGTGAAGACCACCAACTTAAGTCCTTAACTGGGGAAGAGCCATTTTATGGTCAAAGAGGGCATGGTTCTCGCCATAGATTTCTAAGAAAGGGGATTGAGGTGACAAAGCAAAATCGATGTCATTACAAAATTACCTCATCCCACCTCTCAAAGGAATTAGGGTTTTCTCGGTCATGCCGGTTTTTACGGCGGTTCATTAGGATTTCTCAAAAAGATCCCGAACCAATGCCATATCTTGAGAAGAATACTCCAGTCATCTATTTCCGAGAACTGAATTCGAGCTTTCAACATTGAAGATAGACTTACGGAAGCTCTAATCTTGATTTTTCGCTCCTAACTGGGTCCTTCCATTTGAGCTAATGTGCGATGCAAGCGATTTCGCCGTAAATTATAGCTGCAGTTTTGGGGAAACGTCATGAGAATACACTTTCGGCCTATCACTATGCTCGTAAGACTTGATTGACAGCACAAACGAACTATACATACGAATGAAAAGAATTACTTGCCATAGTGTATGCTTTCGAGAAATTCCGGTCTTACCTCTATCATGAACAAAAGCCATAAGTGCATAGGACCATTCCGCCTTAAGTATCTCTTTGCAAAAAAGTGATGCCAAGGCGAATGCTCCGATGGGTTCTCTACTCAAGATATGATTCTCAAAGTTATTGTACGAAAGGAGCGGAGAACTCGCAGCCGATGCATCTGTCAGATTGGAATACCGTATGAAAAACGTCAATGATCCTAAAGAGATAAATGAAAGTTTTCTTCTTGAGACGTTAATATGAGTGACTTCCGTGGAGATTCTAGAAACCCCGTGGTTTTGCCGACTTTGCAAATTACCACGCGGGTAGATTCATTGTGAAGGGGATGTGGGAACCCCACAGAAGTAAAAACAAGTTTTTCAAAGATGTTAAACACTATTTCTGGGACGACCCTTCTTGTTTAAAATTTGGTGCGATCCAAGTGATCAGGCGATGTGTGCACGGCAATGAAGCTCTTGAGATTTCTCAGTTGCCAGAATGGACCCACGGGACATCATGGAGCAACTCTCAGCCAAAAGATCTTTGACTCGGTTTCTTCTGCCCACCATCTATTAAAGATGCCCTCGATTTGTCAAGAACTGTGGCTCGTGCCAACGTCAAGGAAAACTTCACAACGTGATGAGATGCCTCACAAATCCAATCCAAGTTTGTGAATTCTTGACATTTGGGGCATCCGACTTTATGGGCCCGTCCCGTCTTCACGAGGGAACAAGTATCTCTCGTGGCAGTGACTATGTAAAATGGGTTCGAAGCGAAAGCACTCCCCACCAATGATGCACGAGTTAGTTTGCCAAAATTTCTGAATCTCTCTTGCAGATATGGTGCTCCCGTGCAATCATAAAGTGATCGCGGAACCCATTTTTGTAATGACCAGTTGCAAAGTCATTCAGAACTATGGAGTTACTCACGCTCTCCACCGCTTATTCACCACTAACAAGTGGGTACAATCCAACCACTCAACGTGGAAGTATCAAATCGTGGCTTGAAAGAAATCCTTGAAAGGACCCAGAGGTGAAAACCGTGTCATGGTCGGACAAACAGTTGATGCACTAGGGGCCCTTCGCACAGCTTACAAAACACCCATCGGGTGTACTCCTAACAAGCTTGTGTAGGAACGGCATGCCATCTTCCGATCGAGCTTGAGCACAAAGCCTACTGGGCCTTAAAGCAAGCAAACTTCGATCCTGTAATTACGGGTGATCCTGGAAGTTTCACACTCAATGAACTTAATGAACTTCGTGATCATGCCTATGAGAATCTTTGATCTACAAGGCAAAACCAAGAGGCCTCCATGACTCCAAGATCAAACCGTGTTTCAACATTGGTGATCGAGTCTACTCTTAATTCCTGATTAAAGATTTTTCTGGGCAACAAAATCCGTTGGAATGGCCCTATCACCTTCTCATAGTGTATTTACGTACAGACTGTTGAGCTTTCTCAGCCACGGGCCAAAATTTCAAAGTGAATGGTCATCGCGTCAAGCACTACTTTGGAGGGAACGTACCACTCTTGGTAGTTCAGATTCCAACAGTCCCCAAGGATCAATAAATCCTTGTGAGTGGGTCAAGATCGCGGCCCTAAATCAGCGCTTTGTGGGAAGGCACCCCATTGCTTATACCGTTGTTAGTAATATTAAAATAAGTGTGTTGTTGGTGTAAGATAGCTTGTTCTTTTCCATTACCGTTATGTTCCATGTTGTTGTTATTGTTTATTGCCTGGATTGCACGGATTGTGAAGTATCTCAGTTTTGTCATTCATCAAGAGTTTCACATTTTCAGTTCAATTGGGAATCGATATCCTAATCTTATCGACTAACGTTTTATACTTTGCATACTATAACGGTTAGATTTATGTAGTACCCTCAAAACATCGAGCGATGTTTAGTTCTAGTTTGGGGGGGGGGGGTATCTTCGATTTGATTATTTCCTGCAGCATCGTTACCACGTGAACCCGTTTTTACCACCAAAATACCAAAAAAAATGAAAAAATTGAAAAATTTTCAAAAATATAAATATGTGTTTTGTCGCGTTTTGCTTTTCTTTTGGGTAGAATAAGGAATATTTTGACTTGATCGGGCGGGTTGAGCCCTACTAGTTACTTTAGGCCGAGCCTTTCCGAATTCTTTACTTTGAATTTTAATAAAGTGAAGAACGAGAAATGATAGAGTAAATTAAGTTTATGTGCTAAGCACGATTCTTCTAAAAACTTATACAAGTACCTTGTGGCTTTCTCTCCGTGAATTTCTAATCCACCTGAATCATACGACTCAATTTAATTCACTAAGTCAATCATATGTTTTCATGAAAAAGCTTCAAAATTTGTAAAAAAAAACCTACTGTGGGTTTTTTTTCAAAAGCGAGTTTTATAGTGATATAAAAGATAAATTGCCTAGAGAGAATGAAATGTGATGCAAAAATGATGAATATTGAAAATTTTGCAATGAAGCATGCAGTTGATAGATGGAGCAAGTAAAAGATGTGTCGTGATATCCCACTCCGCTAGCAACTGAGGTGGGGGTTCAAACTAAGGATCGTCTTTGCTTCTAGGATTTGGTTGTGGCGTATATCTCAATTGGAAGAAAGGTCTAGGTGAGGGGTTCAAAACCTAGACACCAATCTTAGCCATATTAGGTAATAAGGTGTGATGTGATTTCCCACTAACGCTAGCAACGGGTGGGTTTTCAAACTAGGAACACGGTCGTGTTGTGATATCTACTCCGTTTAACCACGGGGTAGGGTTCAAACTAAGCAACGCATTCCTAAGCTTTAAAGAAACTTATGATTATAATGTTGAATATGTTGCAAACAAGTTTAAAATTTAAATCTCGAAAATCAAAGTTACGAAGTCTTAATAAGTTGTTGCTTTGAGTCATGATTCATTTTGAATTATGACTATGAAAATAAGTTGATCTATGGTTAAATTAAAATGAGTACACACATTCAATCGTATATCCATGTTGGGAGTTGAAAGTTCACAAGTCATAAGTATGAGGGCTTAACATATAGACTTATATCGACAATGATCTTGTTTAATTGCTTAGCTTGGAACTTGTGAAAAATCGAGGACGATGAAATTATCCGTCAGGACATCCGTAGATCATTACGGGCGCTTTCATTCTATGATCCAGTATTAATAAATAAAGAAAGTCGAAATTGTTAAAAAATGGAGAAAATCCAAAAATATCTGTTGTAGTTAGTGTAAATTCGAAAATGGGTGAAAACGGGGCTTACATGTTTACTTCATTACACATTGCGTGAGGACACACATATACTTAGTTTGGGGATTTGATAAGTGCTTAATTAAACATTTTTCTCTAAAATGAAGCTTAATGACCAAAAACTGACAAAAATGCCAAATTTTATGTTTGTTTGATTTGCTATGTGCGGAGTGGATATCAACAAAAGCAGAAATAGAGCCAAATGACAAAATGGAGCATGGAATGAAAAGACTGTGCAAAATCAAGGCCAAAGTCCAAAAATGACAAAGTAGAGGTCAATACAGAAGAATCCAGCAGTCAAACCGGAGCGGAACTGAAGACATACTATTGGTATGAAGACTGTGAAGACCAAATGGGCCCTCAATCAATTTCAACAGCCCATTTGTGTGCAATTGACAAAGACTGTGAAGACTTTGAAGGCCCAATCCTAGCCCAGTTACAGCCAATCTCAGCCATTGTACACACAAAACCCACCTGAACCTTATTGGGCCTTAAAAAGCCCAATAACATAAGCCTAAACCTTATTGGGCCCAGACACACTCAATTGGGCCCAATACAAGCCCAAAAGCCCAACACAAAACCCAAGCCCAACAAAAGCCCACAATCCTTTTTATAAAACATAAGGACCAAAAATGTTAATTTTTAAACTTGTTTTATAATTAAAAAAAATGGTAAAAAGAATCCAGGGACCAAAACTGCCAAATGGCTATTTTTATACCCCTTTTTAAACACAAGGGGCAGTTTTGCAAATATTGAAAACCTTTTTTATTCTTTTCTATAAAAACCAGAAGGGCCATTTTTGCAATTTACCAAAACTCCTTTAAATCACTCTTTTGTTATAAAACAGAGGGACCAAATGTGTTATTTTTGAAACTCTATTTATAACTAAAATTCGGCTTATAAATAAAATGAAAAGAGAATGAAAAGTGAGGGGCTAAAGTTGCCTCTTCCCCAAACATTACGTTTAAACCTGCGACCCACCCCTGTACTCGAACCCCTACCCGCCAAAACCATACCTCCCTCCCCCATGGTTTATAGCCAATACCACCTCCCTAGTACACTTCCCTGCTCTCCCCATACCATTTCCCACCTCCCCATTACCCCTATAACCTTCCCAGTTGACAATCACACAACCCGAAGACCCCCTTCAATGGTGAGATGATGTAACAAGCCAATGGAAGGCTAGGATTGCTTGGGAAGCTTTGTACTCTCACAGAAAACACAACCCAAGACCAAGTGATGCCTTTGAGCCTCTATAAAAGGAAAGAGAGCAAGCCGAAGTCCAAGACCCCTGTTTTTTCCTTTTCTTAGTGTAAAATTTAATTAAGTTGCTTTAAGATTATTATACTCAGTTGTTTTAAAAGCTTTATGTTGTAATATTTCTGTTTTTAATATAAAAAGTTAAGAGTTCTTGCGAAATTACTATTGTCGAAATTTCAAGTATAATTTAAGTTGTTTAATTCTGTTTAATATAATGTTGTTTAAGTCTGTAATTAGCTGTTTTTAGTTTCCATAAGATTTAGTTTGAGTATACTTACCTTTCTAAAATTCTGTCATTTCTTAGTGTAGTAGTAGGCTAGTAGAGAAACTAGCTTATTCCTACTAATAAGCTAGGCATTTTAAAGTTTAAACAGCTTTCTTAGGTTAGTTTAAGTAAGAGTAGCTATAAGGTTTTAGAACTTAAGCTTTTAAAATAGATTCTAAGTAGATTTAAGCTTTTTCAGTTTTTCTTAAGGTGTGTTTGGATTAAGCTATATTTGACTCAAAAAGTCAAATATAGTTAGTCAAATCTGTCCTATTAGTTGAGTTAGGTTATATAACAAGTATTCAAGCAAGTTTTAGAAGTTAGAGTTAGTTTTATAAAAAGTTAGAGTGTAAAAACTTATTGTCAGCACCAGGGCATATCACAGCTGTAAGAGGTTTAGTTTTTAGGATCTTAAAGAGCATTTTAGAGTTTAAGGTTGTGTTGTGCTCCTTTAGAATCATTTAGTGAAAGATTTAGGCCTCAAAGTATAGCTTGACTTTGAGTAGATTGCACATTGCACCAGCAACCAAGTGCATCAGCAAAGCATACTTCATATCAGCATAGTTTTTTGGCATTTTTCACTTTGAAGTTTCTAATTTTCTTGAGAAGTTTTATAAATCCTTTTACCTAGGTTGATTAGAGTAAGCTAGGTTAGCTTATTTCCAAATTTACAGCTTATAAAGTTTGATAATAAGCTTCTTAGCTTATGTGAAAAAAAGCTCAAAACAGTTTAAGTCAAACCTTGCATTTTTCATCTTAATTTTCTTTCTAGTTTTGTTAAGCATAGGTAAAATTTAGCTTAAATCCATTTAGTACACATCTTAAGCTAGAATAAGCTTCTTTTGTTTTTCATTTTCACCTAGAAATAAGCTCAAAATAAGCAAAAATCCAAAAGTTTAGTCAAACTGTCAGTCCAAAACCTCAAGTTTCTAGCTTATTTAGTGAGTAAAAAGCATAAGTGCTTTTACAAAAAAGACTCCCCTTAGTCCCCCTTAACAACTTTGCTTTTATAGCTTTTTGCTAATAAGCCATTTGGACTTGCTTTGTAATCGGGGTCCAACTCAGGGACCATTAGTGTAAATTTCTCTTTTATAGTTAACAATGTTAGTTCCCCTTATTAGTATGTTATTTTACCTTCGTTATCACTGCAGTCCTTTCACTGTTAGTCCCTATAATTAACTGCTGTTAGTTTATTTAATTTAATTAATATAAATTTGTTAATTTTAATTAGTTTAATTTACTTTTAATTTATATTTCCAGTAAAAGTTGGGCATTTTATATTTTTTAGAATTTTAACTTTTTCGTCATTTAATTTTATTTTTTTCAGAATTTTTTATAACTATTATTTTTTGTCTTTATTCCGCCACTAGAGAAGTATTTTCTTCTGTTTATAATTAGTTATTAATCTTTAAAAATACACAAAAATCCAAAAATTAATAAATATCATTTTCTTTTTTATAAAATTTCTTTGTCATTTAGTGTCTAGGAAAAAATATAAAATTTAGTGGAGAGCTTTATTTTTATAAAATTCAGTCTTAGAAAAATGAGGGTTATGAAAAAAAAATGAAAAAAGAAAAAAAAAAGAGCGAATAGAAGAAGAAAGAGAAAACAGAAAAAGGAGAGAAAATAGGAAAGCAACTAGAAACTAGAGAGATAAGAAAGAAACGCAAAGGCCCCGTTTTACCGAGTGCGTTTTACCGTTCTTTTCGTTTAAGCATTCAAAACTAACCTCCGTCTTAAAGTTCTAGTTTCTTTATTTTCAAATTAAGTTAATTAAATTTAATTTTGATTGTAATATTAATTTACATTTAATTTTCTTAATTTTTAGTATTTAAGGTTTCCCGATCTACCTGATTCTGTTCCCCTATTTTAGTATAGATTTAATTTAGGATTTCCCAATAACTAATTTTGTTTCCCGTATTTTTAAGATCCCCATATTCTATAATCTGTTTCCCGTAGATGAAATTTAGGCTTATTTAATTAATTTTAGTTGTAATTATATCATGTTTCCATCATAATCTAAATATTCTCCAACATTCATTTCTCACAATACCAGATTAACCTTTCAATTGCAGCCTCGTTGGGACATACGACCCGGGAATATCTCTTCCGGAATCTTTTTATCATTGATTCTATCTTGTGTATTTTATCCTTTTGTGGAATTTGACCTTTTGCCTTGGTCAAGGGCATTCGGTTAGGAATCTTATAGGGTTCTATTATATAAGTGTATACATAAACACGAATCAATTTTTGGCGCCGTTGCCGGGGAGGCATTTGCTACGATTGTTATCCGACTTTGATCTGAACTTGTCTTATTGTTAATATATCATATTAAAAAACACAAAAATATTTTTCTTTTCTTTTTATTAGTACATATCATATAAAAATTAAAAAAACCAAAAAAAATCAAAAATATAAAAAAATTGTCCATAAAAATTAAAATTCACTAATTGGTAAAATACCAAAATATAATATTCTCCACTGAGGTATTATCATAATAAGTTCCGGTGAACTACTGAGTTCCCAATCGAACCAAAGATTTTAAAACTTGCCTTCTGTGTCACTTACGATATACGGCTCACCTCATTCTGATTGACAAACTATAAAGTGGGTATAAGGAGGGTTGTTCCTAGGAACTACGACCCGAAAGGAGAAATAAGCTTCGCGCTATTCCTACTCCTCCGCTCACCTGTGCGTTTTTCATTCTGAGAGCTACCGTAAAGTAAGATCGATTATTTGGCTTAAGTTGTCTATCTCTTGTCCGTTTAAAATAGATTGTGAATATATTTTAAATCCAAAAATCCAAAAAAATTAGTGTAACTTCTTTTTTATTTCCATTTTGTGCATGCGCACTCGATCTCAGTCCCGTGAGCAGCGTCCTCCTCCACCAGAAGAACCGCCAGTTGTTATCGAACCTCTTCGTATAGAATACCCATTTCAGGAAGATCCTCCCGTAGAGGCCAAAGGCAGCACCGAACTATAGAATCAATTGCTCCAAGCACACCACCGAGGGGTACGAGGACGCAATCACTTATTTCTGAAATTGTGGCAAACAATTTCGAGCTGATGGCATGGGCTAATCAAAAACCTTGTCCAGAACAAACATTATTTCTTTTCGTCCATGACAAAGAAACCCCCATGCTCATATCCGGTTACTGATTCAACAAGATCACCTCCACAATGAGGGACCCCATGTCCAATTGCTAACTACGATTAAGCTTATGTGCTTTTTCCATTCTTCTATCGAGGGAGCAGCCCGAATATGGCTAGAAAAAGAACCCCCTCGATCCATTCAAACTTGGGACGATCTTGTATCCAAATTCATCAACCAGTTCTTCCCCCCCTCTAAAACGACGAATCTTCGCAATGAGATCACCAGATTTCAGCAAAGGTCGATTGAATCTTTATGAGGCTTGGGAGGATCGTTGTCAATGATCTACTTAGGGCATTATCCACACCATGGATTCTCAGAATTGCATCAACTTGATACATTCTATATGCTTTGAACATTAAAGATCAAGATTCATGAAACTCCGGCAGGTGGAAACTTTTTGGACAAATGCCTCGCGAAATGTATTTAAAAAATCATCGGAGAGCCAGTCCCAAAGTTCGTCAAACACGAGCTAAGGCAGTTGTTGCCAAGGTAAGTACAAACTCTTCCACCCAAGCTGTTTCATCTGATGTTGCTGAACTTAAGGATATTGTCCGAGCATTGCTCTTAGACAAGAAGAACCAAGCTTCTGCTCCAGCTCCAGCTCCACCGAGCACTCTGTCAAGCAGGTGAGCAAAGTTGAGTTTACTTTGGTGGTCCCATTCTCATCAGAACTGTCCAGCCCTCATCAACGTTTATATCCGGGACTAACATTTCTGAGTATGTGTCACAAGCGCTACAGCTAATTACAACCAAAGTAAGCTACCAATTTCCCTCCGACCTCAAATGGGTGCAAATCATATTAACCTCCAGGTTTTCCACCCGTCAGACTCTCAAAGCAAATTAATAATAACCAATTTCAAATCGGGAATAACTTTTTCCAAAACCGGGAGAGCATTTCAACCAAAACAGAGTTGGAAATTTTTAACCAGTCCAATTTCAGTCAGAATCAAACTTCATAGACCATAGGATAATCAGTCTCCACTTATCAAGCCCCCTTCCTCAGAACACACAGTGTCACCAAACGATTTTGACAACTACGTCGCAAGGCTAATGATGCTATCATGAGAAACAAGCAAAATAACTCCAATACCAGGGTCAGAGCAGTGCAAATCGAAACAAACAAATTGAATAATCAAATGGCAAATCCCCTTGACCCTTGATATGTTGGCTAAGGTTTGTATCTGCCAAGACCGCTTCTACTTTCAGGGTCAGGGACACTCCGCTGGTAACACACTACAAACCCAAGAAAGACTTTAAAGGGTATCACTACCCGAAGCGGTGTTCATATCAAGGACCTCCAATTCGCTACTTCTTCAGTAGTGAAAGCCAATATCCCAGTGACAAAGGACCAAGTGAACACCTTCTTGTTCATCAACGTACCGAACCCCGTCCAACCTCCGGTAGGGTCTATGAAACCAATCACAAATCCAGTATTTTTGAGCCCATTGTTGCTCCTAGTCTGTTGCTCCCAGTGCCAAACACACTAAACCTTCAGTTTCTCCTTCCATAATCCTTCGGGCGTGATAATGAAAAGAGCCGTAATCAAGCCTAATGAACAAATCGGACAAATTCATGAAATCTTCAAAGAGATGAGTTTCCGCGATTAGCTTTACGGATGCGCTTGTTTTGATGCCGATGCCCAAATAATTCGCCTCGACCTCAGAACCTTACTTGGGAATAAAGAGAAACGTTACTGATGTGGCTCGAACTTCCAAGGAACCCTGTCTAGCTCGAACTTCGATGAATGAACATTGTTCGGCCGGTCATCTTGAACAAGGTACACCAAAACTGAGAGACCCCGGCAAGTTCCTGATTCCTGTGAATTTCCAAGGATGGATGATGCTTAGCATTAGCCGATCCTCGTTGCTAGCATTAATCTAACTGCCTTTCCCCGTCTGGGAAAAGCCTTCACTTCCTGATCTACTACCAACTAGCATGACACTCGAAACTTGCGGAATTGATCAATTTCAAAACCATTGGAATTACAAAAGACATCGTCCACCTTAAAGTTAGTGTATTTCACTTTCCAGCCGACTTTGTGGTTGTAGATTTTGAGACAGACCCCCGAGTCCCTTTAAATCTCGGGAGGTGGCTTTTAAAAAGACCAGTCGTGCCTTGATTGATGTGCACAAGGGTGAAATAACTCTTAGAATGAGGAAGTGAAGCCATCACTTTACAAGTTGGATCAAGACTTCTAGATACTCGGCCACTTACACTCCACATGATCGGCAAACAATATTCGTCATTGATAGGGCGTTTGTGAGGAATAACACTCAAGAAGATTCCTTGGTTTTACTGATATAATCGCGAGGGAAATTCCAACCCTTATTAAGATCCAATTTTGTTCTTATAATACTTCTTCTCCTACCCTAACTCCATTTGGGGATAGTGGATTTCCTGCTTCACGAAGAAGCCCGACATCTATCCTTGGTCTAGCAGATGATCCGATTGTCCAGCATATAATCCATTCTACTATGATAGGGGGGGTGGGGAGGGGGGACATGGTGCTTGGGTGGGGATGTTTTGTGGGTCTAGCAGCCATCTTGAATTAGTGGAACCCCCACTACCCCCCCTCCAACAAGGAACTTAAACCCTCCCAGAAATCCCAACCGGAGCTTAAGGTCTGTGAACTAATACAGCCAATTCTTTTTCCGTTGATGAAACCTACTGAGGTTTTGAACTCAAGGAACTGCAGTGTCCCCATCTCGAGTATTAGCATTTTTGGAGGTCGACAACAAGTTTGCGCCGTCATTCATAGCGAAAGATTGGATGTTGAGGAAAAATACGCTCTCATAAAGTCTAAAGTCCACAAGCGGCGCTCGCCGTGGAAACTTTCCTGACATTCAGGGGATCAACGCCAAAATTTTGTACCACAAGATTCTATTAAGAAAAAATGCACCAGCGGTTCCCAACATCAAAGAAGAGTAAATCCATAAAATCCACAGATTTATTAAAAAGGAGGTTGAAAAAACTTCTGAAGCTGATTGATTTACCCTATCTCCGACAGTCCCTGGGTTAGCCCGATACATTGTCTGTAACCAAAAAAGGGAAATTAACTGTGTAGTGAACGAGGAAAATAGTGAATTCCAATACTCGTTTGTTTACCAGGATGGCGGTGTGCATTGACTATCGTAAGTTAAATGAAGCCACCCGCAAAGACCACTTCCCTCTACCGTTCATGGACCAACTGCTTGAGAGATTAGCGGGGAATGAATACTACTGTTTCCTCGATGGTTTCTCCGGTTATTTCCAAATCCCCATTGACCCCCGTGATCAAGAAAAGACTACTTTTACTTGCCCATACCGTCGCATGCCTTTCGGCTTATGCAATGCTCCAGGCACGTTTCAACGATGTATGTTAGCAATCTTTCATGACATGGTTGAGAAGACGATGGAAGTCTTTATGGACGACTTCTCGGTCTTTGGGAATTCTTTCCAAAACTGCCTCTCCCGTTTAGACCACATGCTTCAAAGGTGTGAAGACACCAACTTAAGTCTTAACTGGGAGAAGAGCCATTTTATGGTCAAAGAGGGCATTGTCCTCGGCCATAAGATTTCTAAGAAAGGGATTGAGGTTGACAAAGCCAAAATCGATGTCATTGCAAAATTACCTCATCCCACCACCGTCAAAGGAATTAGGAGTTTTCTCGGTCATGCCGGTTTTTACCGGCGGTTCATTCAGGATTTCTCAAAAATATCCCGACCAATGACCCATCTCCTTGAGAAGAATACTCCATTCATCTTTTCCGATGACTGCATTCGAGCTTTCCAAACATTGAAAGATAGACTTACGGAAGCTCCAATCTTGATTGCTCCAAACTGGGACCTTCCATTTGAGCTTATGTGCGATGCAAGCGATTTCGCCATAGGTGCAGTTTTGGGGCAACGTCATGAGAAACATTTTCGGCCTATCCACTATGCTAGTAAGACCTTGATTGAAGCACAAACGAACTACACTACGACTGAAAAAGAATTACTTGCCATAGTGTATGCTTTCGAGAAATTCAGGTCTTACCTCATCATGAACAAAAGCATAGTGCATACGGACCATTCCGCCCTTAAGTATCTCTTTGCAAAAAAGGATGCCAAGGCGAGATTGCTCCGATGGGTTCTCCTCCTCCAAGAATTTGACTTCAAAGTTATTGATACTGAGCCGAGAACCTCGCAACGTTCATCTGTCAGATTGGAAACCCGTATGAAAACGTCAAGATCCTACAAGAGATAAATGAAAGTTGTCTCTTGAGACGTGAAATATGGTGACCTTTCGTGGGGATTCTAGAACCCCGTGGTTTGCCGACTTGCAAAGACCTACGCGGGTAGATTCATGGAGAAGGGCATGTCGGTACCCAGCAGAAAAAACAGTTTTTTAAAGATGTGAAATCACTTATTTCTGGACGACCCCTTCTTGTTTAAATTTGTGCGGATCTCAAGTGAGTCAGGCGATGTGTGCACGGCAATGAAGGCTCTTGGATTTCGTCGAAGCTTGCCACAATGGACCCCCGGGGGACATCATGGTGCAAACCTCTCACAGCCAAAAAATCTTTGACTCGGTTTTCTTCTGGGCCCCCATCTATAAAGATGCCCACGAGTTTGTCAAGACTGTTGACTCGTGGCCAACGTAAGGAAAAACTTCACAACATTGATGAGTGCCTCAAAACTCATCCAAGTTTGTGAAATTCTTTGCATTGGGGCATCGACTTTATTGGGCCCGTTCCCGTCTTCACGAGGGAACAGTATTATTCCTCGTGGCAAGATCGACATTTTGTCAAATGGGTTGAAGCGAAAGCGCTCCCACCAATGATGCCGAGTAGTTTGCATAATTTCGAAATCTCTCTTCGGCCAGATTGGTGCTCCCTGGCAATCATAAGTGATCGCGGAACCCATTTTGTAATGACCAGTTTGCAAAGGTCATGCAGAAAATATGGAGTTACTCACCCGTCTTCCACCGTAGCACCCAACGCAAACAAGGTGGAGCAAGTGGAAGTATCAAATCGTGGCTTGAAAAGAATCCCTTGAAGGACACATAGGTGCAAACCGTGCCTCTTGGTCGGACAAACTAAGATGATGCACTGATGGGCCTCGCACAGCTTACAAAACACCATCGGGTGTTACTCCTTACAAGCTTGTGTTTTTATGAAAAGGACTGCCAGTCTTCGAATCGAGCTGTAGAACAAAGCTACTGGGCCTTAAAGCAGCAAAAACTTCGATCCTGTAATTACGGTGATCACCCGGAAGTTCAACTCAATTAACTTAATGAACTTCGTGGATCATGGCCTATGAGAACTCTTTGATCTATAAGGCCAAAACAAGAGGGCTCCATGACTCAAGATCAAAAACCCGTGTTTTCAACATTGGTGATGGGTCCTCCTCTTTTAATCCAGATTAAAGATTTTCTGGGCAAAACTAAATCCGTTGGAATGGCCCTTTCACCATCACTAGGAGTATTTATACGGCATTGTTGAGCTTTCTCAAGCAACGGGCCAACATTTCATAAAGTGATTGGTCATCGGTCAAGCACTGACTATTGGAGGGAACGTACCACACTTGGTTGTGTCCGGATCTCCAAATGTCCCATGGATCCATATATCCTTGTATGGCGTCAAGCATCGCGACCCTAAACAAGCGCTTCGTGGGAGGCACCCCATGCTTATCCGTAGTTGTAATATAAATAAGTGTTGTTGTTGTGTAAAATAGCTTGTCTTTTCCATTACCCGTGTTTTCCATGTTGTTGTTATTGTCCAGGATTGCCCCGGATTGGTAACGACTCTCAGTTTTGTCATTCATCAAAGAGTATGCACATCTTCAGCTTCATTTGGGAATCCGATATCCTAATCTTATGACTAAACGTTTTATCTATTTGGCATACCTCATAAATGGCCTTAGGATTAATGTAGTAACCCTCAAAAACCATCGAGGGGACGAATGTTTAGTTCTGTTTGGGGGGGGTTCTTCGATTTGATTGTTGCCTGCAGCATTGTTACACGTAAACCCGAGTTTTACATCCTCCAACTACAAAAAAATGAAAAAATTAAAAAAAAATTGTCAAAAAATATAATAAGTTGTTTGTCACAGTTTTGCTTTTCTTTTGGGTAGAATAAGAATTAATTTTTGGATTGATGGGCGTGTTGAGCCCTAGCTAGTTCCTTTAGCGAGCTTTCACGATGCTATTGCTTGATTTTAATAATGTGAAGAACGAGAAATGATAGAGTAAGTATAGTTAATGGCTAAGCAAGATTCTTCTAAAAATTTGTTACAAGTAACTTGTGTGTTTTCTCTCCCGAATTTCTAATCCGCCTAATCATACGTGCTGAATTTATTCATCTTAACGTCAATCGATGTCTTTCAGAAAAAGCTTCAAATTTGTAACTTGAGTTTTCAAAGCAGAGATTGTTTATAGTGATTTAAAAGATTAAATGCCAAAGATGCGCATGAATGAAATGTGATATGCAAAAATGCATGAATATTGATTTGCCATGAAGCATGCAGTTGATATTATGGAAGCAAGTAAAAGATGTGTCGTGATATCCCACTCCGCTAGCAACAAGGTGGGGGTTCAAACTAAGACGTCTTTATTCTAGGAATTTGGTGTGTCGTGATATCTCACTTGGAAGAAAGGTCTAGGTGAGGGTTCAAACTAAGACACAAGCCTTTAGCCCATATTAGGAATAAGGTGTGATGTGATTTCCCAATACGCTAGCAACGGGGTGGTTTCAAACTAAGAACACCGGGTCGTTGGTTGTGATTCTTACTCGGTTAACCACGAGGTAGGGGTTCAAACTAAGCAACGCATTCTAGAGCTTTAAGAACTTTGATATGGATGTTGAATAATGCAATAAAGTTTCTAAAGTTTAATCTCGAAATCAAGTTTCGATGTCTTAATAAGTTGTGCTTTGAGTCATGATTCATCTTGAATTATGACTATGAAAGTAAGTTGATCTATGGTTAAATTAAAATGAGTACACACATTCAATCGTATATCCATGTCGGGAGTTGAAAATTCACAAGTCATAAGTATGAGGGCTTATCATATAAACTTATATCGGACAATGGATCTTGTTTTAATTGCTTAGCTGTGGAACTTGTGAAAATCAAGACGATGCAATTATCCGTAAAGGACATCCGATAGCATCACTCTACGGGCGGCTTCTCATTCATTGATCCCAGTATTAATAAAAAGAAAGCCAAATTGTTAAAATGAGAAAATCCAAAAATATTAGTTGTAGTTAGTGTAAATTTAGAAAATGGTAAAAACGGGGCTTACGTGTTTACTTCATAACATTGTGTGAGGACACACAATACCTTAGTTTGGGGGATTTGATATGTGCTTAATTACACATATCTTTTACCTTCAAAAATGAGCTTAAATGACCAAAAACAGACAAAAACTGCCAAATATATGTTTGTTTTGCATTTGTATTGTGCAGGAAGTGGATATCATCAAAAAGACGAAAAACCAATCAAAAAGCAACAAAACAGGACACGGGATGGAAAAGTGTGTGAAGACGAAGCCAAATCAAAGTAAAGTCTACTCGAGAAGGAGAAAAAGCAGAAGGAAAAAATATACTTGAAGGGTGTCAAATATGCGCCAAACCCCTAAGTTATAAATTATATTAAACCAGGGGCTGATTATGCCAAATTTGGGAAAACTTCATTTATGAAAAGAGAAAGAAAAAGGGATAAAAGAATATGAAAAGAGGAAAGTGTGGAGGGGCCTTCTTGTACACAAACCAAACCATGTGCCCTTAATCATCCTTCAACCTCCCTTGTCCACAGCCCAACATGTATAAACCTTTTTCCCACTCTTCCCGCCAGAGACCAGTTAAACCGCCTAAGCACCCTGTTGTTTTGCTCCTACTTCTCTGCAAAAATCACTCAACACCTTACTACCCTACAGCTTTATAACGTCCATGTTGGCAATCCTTTCATTCCCCAAAGCATTTCGATGGTGAGATTGTCTCCAAAGGAAGCTCAAATGAAAATTGAAGGTGGGATTTGTTTAGATATCTCCTCACACAACTAGCACACTTTGTTTTTGCTCTTCAAAAGAAGCACAAGCTGCAAAGAAGACTTAGGCTATAAATAGAGCTCATTGTAGCCTTTGAGGCATTAGTTATTTTTTTTTTACCTAGTTTTTAAGTTTTTAACTTTGCATAGAATTTAGCTTAGTTTCAATTCATATACAGCTTTTACTTTGCAAGCTTGTAACGATTTCAGTTTTACTGCAAGTTTGAGTTTACAAGTCAATTTTTACAATACCAGTGTTAAAGTTTCTTCAGCTTATTGTTAGTGTTTAAAAAGCTCTCACCTCGCTTATTTATAAAGATGTTTATCATTAAGAAAGATAAAAAAGTTAAGTAGTTAAAAGGAAAATCACGAAAAATCACTTCAATACACCACAGCTTAGTTTATGGATGATAAGCCAGTTCTGGATGGGCTTAGAGACTCTCACTAGCTTGTTCTATGCAGCTAGAGCTGTAGATTTGTTGTTTGACCGTTTCAAGCGAGTGGTGTAGTAAGTCTCTTCTTTGTCTTACTTTACTTATCTATTGCAGAACGCTGTTTATTTAATACAAGTGTTAGTTTTAGTTAATACTGCTGATACTCCATTCATGTTTATTTAAGTGCTTATTAGTGATTAAAATTTGCTTGTAAGGGTTTAGTTTGTCTTTTTGATATCTGTTTTTAATTAATATAAAAAAAATGAATTTTTACAAAGTCTTAGGGTGATTTCGCAACTAGCAGTATAAACTTCTAGGTTAGTACTGCCAGTTCTTTTAGGACACATTACTAATTTTACCTAGGTGTGTACTAACTCTGAGTTAATACTGCTAGTTCATTTTCGGAACAGTACTAACTTAACACTACCAGTACTAACTCCAAGTTAGTACTGTTAGTCTTAACAGTTAATACTGGTAGTTAATACTGTTAGTACTGTTGTGTTTCTCTTGTTTAATTTAGCTTAATTGCAAGTTTAACTTGCTTATTTAGATTTAGCTTAGCTTATTTATATTGTCTTAAGTTTATTTGAGCTTTGTAAAAGTTTTAAGTGTTTTTCCTAATTCTAGCTTTTATTCTTGTTCTAGCTTATGTTCTTTGTTTAGTTTTTATGTGCATTTGCTTTCAGAATTAATTCCCAATCATTACTTGTGACATACAAACATCAATCATCAATCGTCTTTCGATTTTCCATCTCTAGCCTCGTTGGGACATAACGACCCGGGAACACTCTATACTGCTTCCGGTTTTCTTGCTCTCTCGTGGATCTTGATCCTTGTGTGTAATTATATTCATATATTTATATATACATAACATAATGAATGTAAAATGATGAGAAGGAGTAGAAGAATGACTAAAAACAGAATTTTAGCTAAAAATGAGCTTGTGAACAGTAATAAGCTTATTGAATGAATTCAACTTCAAACTGAAAAATAAAAGAGTATTAAATGTGTAAATCGACTTCTATTACTGAATTAAAAGAGTACAAGTTAAAAGGAGATGATTACAAGAGCTGAAAAGCTTAAATGCTTAAAGTGAGAGCTTAATTTGCTTAAAATGGAAAATTACAAAATAAATGTTTAAAACAGAAAATTAACCAACCGAAAAATGAACTCCTAAGCTGCTATTTATAGAAGAGGGGTGAAGAGAGGGAAGGATTTCTAGAGAGCTCCATTAAATCACAGCCCTTGATCCTTTGAAATCTATTTGAGGCCGTTGGATGAATTTGATGAGGTGTTTGATCCAATCAGCTGCTGCCACGTGTTGGTTGTGAGTGGGGAGAGGTGTATGAACCGGTTTTATAAGGGAAAAGGGGGCGGGGTGTGGGAAATTTCGGGATTGGGTTGTGGGAAATCTTGGCGGGAAAAGTTGTTGCAGTTTGTTGGGTGGTTGCGAGTTAGCCGGGTATTATTATTTGAATGTTTGGAGTAATGACAATAGTGGTCCTTGTAGTTGTCTCCGCCCTTGTGTAGTGTTAAAAGAGATTTGAATAATGGCAGTACTGGCCCTTGTGTTTTCCTTTCTTCTTTTCCTTCTTTAATAATCACTTTCTTCATTTGGCAAATTAAGTCCTTGAGTCTTAATAACTCCAAGTAAGCTTTGAAACTTTTGAACACTTGACAACTTTGGCCCCTTGACTTTATTCTTGACCTTTGACTCTCTTTATTTCTTTCTTTGACTGAGTTTGACTGTGTCGGGCTGATCCGGCTGTGATTTCTGGCTGATTTCTTTGTCTTGCTCTTGACTCTTTGTCTTTTTCCCGTTTCTTGTCGGTTTTTGATCGTTTTTGCTTCTTTTTGTCTTTTCAATCCTTTCCTGCACAATTGGACACAAAAGCACACATTTTCTATTCTTTTGGCTTTTATTTGGCAAAATCCCGGGTAAATTAGTATACAATTAAGCAAATATCAGATAACAAAGTGAACAACTAACAAAATGAAAACAACCAACCCTCTCCAAGTCTAGGAGAGGGTGTATAAATACTACTATGGCCGGCCCATGGGCTGGAGTTGGACCACCCATGGGCCTTGGGCCGGACTAGATTACTAATCTAATCCTTATACTAACTACGAGCTAAGACTTGTTACAACTTTGGAAGTGACCGACACTTTTCGTGTTTCCAACAATCTCCCCCTAAGGGAGGTCACTCCAATTTACAGACTTTAAACCTAGCATACTATGCTTTATCCTTAGTCTTTAGCTCGTACTCTTGTCTTTCTCTTGTGAATATGTTGTAGTGATCATTGACTTCTTGGATTGAGCTTGTTCCTTGAACTTGTATTTGACATAGTGATCTTGAACCTCTTGAGATCATCAACCAAGCACAATCTCTACGCCATCTTATAAATCTTGCCATCTTGTGGACTTGCGACATCTGGACCGACATGCTCATACCATTCTTGAAAAGCTTTAATGTTGCATCTTTCTTGAAATTCTTTAACTTTAACACTTTGACACTTCTAGAAAGATGTGTGGTATCAGAGTAGCGGAAGTCTTGAAACATGTACTTGAGCTTTCATGATGACTTTATGTTTGTTGGTCGGGTATGAACATGTGGTTATGGATCTTGTGAGCCAGCTGGAATCAGGAACATCACCACCATTTTTTATAGCCTGCACATAGAACAGTTAGCATAAAGCAGGGGGACGAATAGGGCTTTTGTCACATTCGTCCAGGTTTTGGTTGGTGTAACATTCGAATCCGTGGAGGATGACCTGTGATCAGATAGATGCAATTTTGAGAAAAGGCAATCTTCTTGACAGGATTTCCAGCTAAAGTATTGAATCTTTCTAACACATAAGTATTAGATTCATCGTACTCAGCATGTTCTCATTATCGGAACGTCTCAAAGGGAGGGGCGGATGGTAACAGCACGATTAAGAGTGAACAGTGAGTTTTGATCTCACCGATTGATATAGTAAATTGATTTGAAAATCAATCGGTGTATCACTTACAAAATTGTTTTTGTGACACACCGAGAGTGTTTATCATTTCAAAAAATTCATTACACAACCGTGATCCATTTCCTGAACAAGTTTGATTCTTATAGAATCGCACAACGTTTCTTTCCAGTTGTCACAAGTTTGATTCTTAAAGTATCGCACAAGTTTACCTACCATGATGACTTGTTTGATATTGTCTCAAGCAGGATTCCATCTTCATTGTGAATAAATTCTCTCTGATGTTCTGGCCAAAATACATGGATAATGCGAAGTCTTTAAGTGTATCGTGTAATTCAATTGTATGAGTAGCAAGAAGAATTTGGCAAGTGTCCTAATGTGTTTTATGGATGATCTCTTTTGCTTAGACTCAATAGTGCACTTTGATTTTATGTCGGAGGCTGGAGATGAGTGCCACCTTTTCAATATAGGATAACTTCAGAGTGAGAAGGTCAATAGAAATGAGTGTTTCTCAAGTGAGTTTTGAAACAAAGTCTTTCTGATTTGGAGTAGTGGGAGGGGTTGTGGTAGCGTCAATGGGTTCCATGACTGTCTTCAATGTCAGACAACACTGAGTGGTTTCTGACAGCATATGTATGAACCCGGTTTCTGCCTAAGTGTATGGAGGGCTTCTTTATTTTCACCCTTTATCCTTACTTTTCTTTTTCATTCTTCAACCCCTTCAATGCTTACCGAGACTTCATGACTAACACCTTGTTGGGTTTGTTCCAGAGTTAGCTCCATCTCAGTCGGCATTATTCCCTTTTCTCACTTTTTCTCCCTTTTTAATCATGCCTAAGGACTTCTACACTAACTAGTGGATATCCCTGGGTAGATCCCTCCGGTTCTGGCTGGATCATGGGATCTGAAAACCTAAGCTTAACCACCTTATAACTTCATAAATTTAAGAACATGGTCAGTCTTTTGGGTATTTCATCACAATCCTTCCAAAAACCTTGAAAATTTCAATCAAAGTGTTTGATATAAATATCAAAACATTTACACTTTGAAAGTTTTTCATCATCACTAAAAGCTCCCCCTTAACATGTGCATCGTTATCGTAGTACATGCTAGGTATGGAGTGCATTGAGTCTATTTTATTTGATCACTTCTGTCAATATTTATTAAGTCCGGGTTAATCACATTTTCTCCCCTTATCCAAAATGTTAATCCCTTGATATTTTGGATATCAATTGATTAACCGTTCGGGGACAAAATGCGATATGTTCGCAGATTGGAACATTTTATTGCTCCCCCTCAATTTTTGAGGGTTTATAAGATGATGCCGGATACATTTACCTTGAAAAATTTTGAATTTATGAGAAATAATGAAAAATTTATACTAGAGAACATCTCTATAATTCACCATTTGTTCTACCGTATAATGTACATATTCACAAGATAAGTGTAATTTACGAAGATAGACCTTTTTAAGATGAGAACAACATATGATAAATCATATGGTCCTTTGTAGAAGCCGTAGGTCACCCCCGTAAGGTCGTCCACCGACAAATCTTTCCAAACTCCTCATTATCCTCCTTGTCTTTAGCCTCTTGTCAATCGCCTGGATCATGGCTCTGGCATTCGCCTTGTCACGATGGTTCCAAAAGGTCTCTGGCAAATACCTTTTTTTTCCCATTCTTATACCCTTGAGGCGATCATTTAGAGCAGACCGAACGTCATCTAGAGTACCATCGCTGAACTTGTGTAGTTCGTCAATGCGCATCAATCTGTTCTTCTTGTCTTTATTCTCGTAGATGAATCCCCTTGGATCGGAGTATGGAGTATACGCGTCTTGTCTTCGCAGATTTGATCTGTACGTGTCGGGCTTGGTGAGGTTAAGTTTCTTCTGATAACTTTCAACACCCAGTTGAAGATCTTCTTAAACGTCGCTGGATGACAACTCTTGTGTAAACAATTCGTAAGGAGACTTAAACGGAAAATTAGTTTCTTCACACTTAAGATTAGTCACTTTTCCTTGGACCCACAAGAAGGAAGCAGAATCTTCAATGTCTTGGATCCTTAGTCTGTGAAAGTCGCCTTCTTTGAACGTGTAGAGAGCATCATCATCCCTTCGTACTGTTATCCAATCAAGATGCTTATAATCATGCCATTCGACAATTTCAACCTTTGTGACAGCAATTATCCGTCTTTTTGAATAGACGTCCCGAGCTGATTCCCTTGAGGTTGCAAATGCATAGAACTGTCGTCGCTTCTTTCCCCAATGCGAGATTCCCCATAGGGCAGATCTGTCGTATTTGACTATCGTTTGACTCCACATTGAGTTAGGCACTAAATCTTCTATCCATTTGATGTGTAGTAATCTGCAGATTTAGCTTTGTTTACTGACTTGGACATTACTTTCGGCTTGACACACCACACGTAGATATTACATGTCGTTATTGATGATTATGATGAAATGGGATTACTCGGCGGGAAATACCCCTTTGAGGGGATTTCTGGAAACTAACCGGTAGTGGCTGTCGCAGATCATGCGGATATTGACGACCCTCAGGGTTGATCCAGTCTAATTTCTCGGTTGTGGCTTTGTAGACTCATCACAAAAATATTCCAATTCAGTCATAACTATTGCAAGTGCCTTTCATCAGCTCATAATGTTGGATCCAGCTAGCAATTTTGGTGTCAGAGTTTGTACATCTTAGCACGTCAGCACAAAAAGCGGAGAAGTCAAATGTAGAATCGGTTAGTTCATCAAACGACTCTCGAGGGTCCTGTTGTGCCAGATTGCTAAGCCAAGGTTGAACAGATTCATGAACGGCAGGAACAGAAGTATTCATGCATGGATCAGAGAGGATGTTGTTTTTCTCGTAGGTTTTTTGAAACCAGGTTAGGAAGATGTTGAACCTCTTCTTCGTCTTGTTAATTTGGACACCTGTTTCGAAATCCTGGTTGTAGGACCTTTAAAAGTCATCGGTAGAGTGAATGACATCCTGTCTGGAGAGGATTGGCTAGCAGATTCTGTGAGTCTTAGTTCCTGTGCGGGTAGTATTTCATGCAGTCTTGGTTTCGTTTAACTTTGGAGCACTGGTGGAAGCAGGTTTCCTTTCCTGATTACTTCTCTTTGACCCGCGGTCTGTTCGCGGAGGGTTCTTCATCATCATCTGACCCCATCTCATGGTCTGTTAATTGTGGACAGTATAGCCAACTATGTATCTAACAAGATGTGGCGTCGGCTTCATACAGCTCCTCAACTAATGCCATTGTTTAGCTGTGTCTGTATGTCTGACCTGTGGAATAAGAGTTGTTGGCCGCCATCTTGTACAATTAAGATTCTTTTCAGCTTAATTCTGATTGATTCGCAGATACAGCATGAGAGGTGTTGGTTCCTTTGTGATCGCACCAGTACATCAGACTGAGTTGATCGGTTTACTAACTTCTCGACTTTTGGGAATAATTTTGGAGATTTCTTTCTGACTTCTTTTCTTAGATGATTTTCTTCATTCCGTCATCAATTGAGTCAAGAAATTGTTGATTTGCCAGAAGTAGACTTTCTCGAATCGGTCATAATGCAATTGAACTGCTAAGTTCACTTGCTTACTGCATCTTATTTGATAAGTTATTGATCAACAGTGACAGGATGGAGGAGGATGCGAGTCAGCATATTTGATTGGTTTGCCTGAATTCTGAGAAATTGTATTACTAACGCTTTAGTCTATGTTCAAAGCCAACAACGAGGCAAAGTTTGGAAGATTTTCTAGCAAGGAGCTTGTAGTGGTTGCCGGTGTCATAATTGGTAGTTGTTGTGTTTTGAATGACGATAGGATGCGGTGTTGGAGGGCGAGTGAAGGATGGCTCCACGATGTGTTCATGTGTATCAATGAGAGAAGTGGCTTCAGATGTTGTCGAAAAATTCATCAAACACAAGTATACTTGATTTGGGTTCCAGCTTGTTGGATACGAATCCAGAGGATACAGACGAACTCTGTTGTTGACCATTCAGATTAACCGGAGTTGGGTCACAGAAGTGTCTTCAAAAACTTCTGTCATTACTTTATCTCTTCCATCAAGATCGGTATTGGAATCGTTGACTGCCTCATTTCCTTGATCCTTTGCATCTGTAGCATCTTCACCTGACTTCGCACTTGTAACCTTCGCTCCTTCAATATCATTGTCACTATCATCCTCATCTGATGATGAAATACTAGAATCCATCTCTCAGTATCCTTTTCATGGATTATTTCCTACTTCATGAGTAGTGTGCTAAGGATGGTACAAAATCATCACCTATCATTATCTGATTTAGTCATTTCTTCATCATCATCATCTTTAGCTTTCTTATCATCGTCACTAGCATCATCATCTTCTTGAGCATTATCAATCAATCGTCCATGTTATCATCATATTATTCTTCCCTGGGTGTATCTCTTGGACTTCATGTCTATAAGCATCATCATCATCTTGATCTTGCTCATCATCTTGATCATCATCACTTGACTTCCAAGATATATCATCATCTGAAGCATAATCAGGAGCATCGGGAACCCCTGGTGTAATACCAGTTCCTTCATCTGCTCCAGAACCACTAGCATGAGAGCTATGAGTTTCTAGACGGCTTCTTTTGATGACTATTTTGAGTTGCTCAGCCTCTGTCAAGTCTGCCTCAGAGATATTCTCCAGCTCTGAAGTCTTTTGTTTTCCTGTTCCTGACTTCTTTTTCTTGGGGGCAGTGGAAGACTTCGGTTTAGGGATTGCATCTGTATTAGCTTTCTTCTTGCTTCCTTTTGTCTTAGGAGGAATTGTTCCTGAAGCCATAGCATAATACTCCTTGTAGGATTCAGAGTTGCGGATGTCTTCATTGGTTAATGCCACTGGCAAGATAGCCCCGTACAACTGAGTGGCTTCATTCCTTGATATAACATTGATGGTAGTAAACATTGGATCATCTCTGGCATAGTGCCAATTGACCTTGTTTCTTCTTGGAATTGAAGGATCTTTTTCCATCACATAGTTGACGACTATCTTGGTGAACCGAGGATAGTACATCGCACTGCCCTTCTTCGAACTTTTGGTCTCAATCTTAAAAATGAAGTCCTCCCATAGAAGATATGCATAATCAATGTTCTTCTTGTTGTACATACCCCACAAGATTTGAGCTTGAGAGAGACGGAGGCTGTCATATGATGGTGTTCCGCAAAGACATTTGTTGATTACAGCAGCAAATGATCTCCATGGTTGATGCAGTTTATTGACATTCACGTCAGAGAGCTTCCTTATATCTCCAGTGTGTCCAAGGCTAGCTAGAAAGATGATGATCTCCGACTCAAGAGGTGGGTCTACAAACTTCTTATTGCCGATTTTAGGACAAATTTGAAGAATGTCCCTGAATTGCTCAAGACCGATGATGTGCTTCTTGTTATTCATCTTGAATCGGACCGAACGATTGTGAACATAAGCAGAAGCCCAGAATTCTTGCATGTATATTTCCGGAGCATCAGCAGTAACTTGGAAAGCCTTGTAGAACGGAGTGAGCTTTAGCACATCATAGACCACTTGAAGTGTTGCTTCCTTGGATGTGATATCCGAACTCAAGCGAAGATTGCATTTTCCAATCTTGAGTCGGTCAGCAGGAGCCACCAATGCGTCGTCCAGAGCAATCTGATCTGCTATCGAGAGTGCCATGAGTCTGTTTAAGAAAGAGTGAGTGCAGTTTATAAGATAACATAATCATGCATTCATGAGAACCTTTATGACTTTTAGCACTTTTGAAGATCAATCTACTTAGATAGACACTTAGCGTGTAAGACAAAGGCACTTTTCCTAACAATTCAGTCGAATATAGTTAACCTCGTTTTATCAAGCTTTTACAGTCTATTTTAACCTAAGAGATTTGTTGAATTTTAATCTTTGTTAGAGAAAAATTTGATCTTAAGTGTGTTATGACATGAACACTGGTTACGTGTTGTAACTTTTCTTGTTCGATCCTCAATGAATAGCACTTGTACTCGTTCGACCCTCACACTCATGCTCTCGTTCGAACAACTTAAAGAGATACTCGTTCGATCCACAAAGATCGATACTCGTTCGAACCATAAAGGTCGACACTCGTTCGATCTAGTCTAATGGACTCTCGTTTGATGAATATATATGGTCACTTGTTCGATCAATACATATGGTTATTCGTTCGATCAACACATTAAGTCACTCGTTCGATCAACATATTAAGTTACTCGTTCGATCAACATGTTAAGTCATTCGTTCGATCAATATATTAAGTCACTCGTTCGATCAATCATATATAAACACCACTCGTTCGATCATTTCAAAGACAGCACTCGTTCGATCAATTGAAAACAGCACTCGTTCGATCAATTGAAATATACCATTTGTTCGATCAACGTATTTAAGCACTCGTTCGATCCTTTTAACACAACACTCGTTCGAACGACACATTTATACACTCGTTCGATCATCACTCGTTCGATCCTCACACTCGTTCGATCATATCAAAACATCACTCGTTCGATTCTTTTAACTCGACACTCGTTCGAACGACACATTTATACACTCGTTCGATCATCACTCGTTCGATCTTCACACTCGTTCGATCCTTTCTCTTTAGACACTCGTTCGATCACGATTTATACATGTTATATTCGTTTGATGTATACCAGTTTGTGCAATACCGATTTTCTAACTCTTAACTAGCATATTTATCAATCCAGAACAATCTAGTAGTTAAACATGTCATGATTTCGCATTCTACACTATATTTTGAACACAAAGCTGTCAAGAACATATTTCGAATGCAACAACAGAACAAGCTAGTATAATCTAAACATTAAACACTCCTAATACTACCAAAGCCCCCAATCAATTATAAGATTTAACCACTTTTAATTTTAAGAACCCTAATTTCACAATTAGGGCTCTTTTTGATCAAAAATCGGCAAAGACTCATAATTCATTATGGATTTCGAGTTGATTAGGCGATGATGAACGCAATTGACAATATACCTTAGAGATGAACCGGAGTAATAAAGTGAAATGAAAGCGATTTGAGTGAGGGGTGTTCGTGTGTGTGTTGGAGTGTGTGTAGGAGTGTGTGTAGGGATTCGTGTAAACAGTGACAAGGACGGGAGAGGTTTGATGGTGTAAAGATGATTTTCATCTTAGTGCATATTTGGCCCCCCATGTTTTACACAACTTAATAATTTTGCACATTAAGATTTATAAGGTATATTCAAGAAAACCACTAGTACACATAGTCCTAAATGTTTT